>DWUN01004736.1:0-10473 GCA_018249975.1 Passova gellias | reverse complement strand
ACGTGACTGTTGAAATGTGGGGGTGTACTACACTCCTCTGCCTACCCCTTCGGGGATAACAGGCGTGATGTTACGTTCATGTTTCTTACATCTGTATTGCAAACGCGGTCGGTGAAAGTTAAACTACATCCAACAGCGAATTTGTGTCGACCGCGTTTATTTTACTTGCATCCTCTTTCTTACATACCCAACTCTCGCTTCCATATAGTAGCGTCGGAGTAGGCGCAGAGTCAAATATTCGCTACTCAGTAGCTTACCCGACGCCCATTCTCACTGTTCCTCGTACTCATTCTTCTCGTAATGTCAACAGCGTACCGTCCCTCCTAAATTCTCACTAAAAATAATCTCTTTGACTCAACGTAATACGTTCTTAATTGAATATCAAGCTCGACTGCGTGACCCTTATAAATCTCAAGTACATAATGCTTAAATTTTATATTTTATTTTACTAATTTATACAGTACTGTACCCCGCGGTTCGTTCGCCTCAGATTTTTTGTCTATAATGTGATACCGATAGTGCTGCACTGATTACTTATATCGTATATACGCGAAAAAAACTATTTAATAGTTTCAGGTTATGTACGTATAAAATTATTCAAAAATCAAAAAAAAATATTCAAAAATCGGGGTAACCTGCATTCGCGTCTTCGCAGACTTTCTTACTAATGGTTTGCATGACATGATTATTTGGGGACAGGATTATTGAGAAGTCTCAACCGAGCAGCCAACGGTACGACTTGATATGCGGTGGTAAAATTACTCCATCCGTAAGGGTCGTACCAAAAACATAGTAAAAAGCCCATTACATTCAAACCAATGTTTACGAATCGGACCAACTGGCAGTTCTAGATTCGAACAAACAAACAAATCATCTCTTCAACTTTATAATAATAATACAGAGAACTTAGACGGCGCAAAGGATAATTCACATTTACATAAATAATTATCTCTTCTGCTAGAGGTTTTTTGACCTTCAATTTCAGATTTACATGAATCTAGGGTCAGAAATGGTCGTGTTGAGCATATTAAAATATTCAAAAAGGAAAAGCTTCTTTTCTTGCTTCCTTTCCATATTCGGAGCACCTTGGATGGTAAATTATTGACGTCAAAAAAGAATCCTTTATGAATCACTTTGAATATATATATTTAGCTTTTCGCGAAAGAAGGTTTTTAATTTTTTTATGACCAATAAAGGAAGGACTCCAGGTGGCCAGTTAAATGTGTTCGTTACTGTACTGCATGTACCGTAACTAATGTAGAAAATGTACTTTTCTCCAAAAAATAAAATTTATAAAAGTGCCGAGTGTTATGGATCCTCCTGAAATTAAATCGCAAAAGCTGACTCTCGAAAAATGAAATCGGCTTTTTATAAAGGCTCCGTGCAAATTATTTGCTTAATGAACTTCCGTCGACATAATGAGTCAATGGGAGAGATAATTCTGTTTATTAAGCCCTTTGTCGCCAGAGCAGGTGACTTTTTTTATTTATAATTTCTTTTCAAAATTTTAGGAAACAAGTGACCGGAACGTGTGTTGATTAGCAATCAAGATTTTTGAATCATATTTGACGGGATTCTGTTTGTATATTACTAGGTAACGATGAAACATATAAAAACTACTGAATGTAACCAATATGTCACAAATTTGTCAGTACTGTCTTTGCGAGATGATCGCTTTATTTACACTGATACTTGCAATTCCATTTGCGTGTTTGAAATAACTATTGGATATACAGTAATCTCAAATACGTTCCGCTCGTAAAAGCAGATTCGTAGCTTGGATATTAACTAATTACTTTGCCGGCGAGAGTTCTGCAAGGAAGCTAATTTGCACCGGATTTATATCTACGTTAAAGCTCGGTTCAAATCAACATACTCTAATACGGAAAACGAGCTGAGATGGATGGGAATAACTGTAAGGGAACTTAGCAGCTAGTTACCGAACCAGGGGAAACGCTGTTTTGATGCGAGCTATCAGATACATATCAATAGAAATGAGATAATATTTACTTTTGCTTTAGGTTGTGCTAATATTCAGTTCACTTTAAAGCATCCAGTGGCGTCTTCCTTGCACGATGTACACATAGGTTCTTCATACGAGGAAGGTTTGTTGTGTATCTTTGTTTGCGTGCAATATCATAATAAGCCATAGCTTACCGTCCCTCGTCCACGGCAATTTATTTCTGATTTGCTTGTCACGTCTGCACGTCTTCAGCTATAAATGAGATGTGAGCAATTATTTTATTAGTCATCACTTGAGAGTAACGGAAAGTTAATCGCATGTCTTTTCACGCGACATTATCAATGTAATAAACTAAACGGGCAAAATACCTCATACATTCATAATTTAAGAAAATAGCAAAGTAATTTGTCATATTACACTCGATATATAAAGTAGAGGCGCGACATAGCGGCCGTGAAGTGCACGATACTGAACTTGATCCTTTGTGAACAATCGGTTTCGGCCTCTTCTTGTTGAACCAATTACTTAAATATCTGTGCCTTTATCATGGCGTATGGAATTTCGATGACAAAGAAAATGTTCAAAATATATTCACGAAAACAGGTACAGAGATGAAAACATAATGTAGTCATAGATCTTAAAAAATTACTTCGGAACACCCCGGTGCAATAATCGTAATGTTCCCTAACACGCTTATGAGTGTATTTCATTTCATGGATGACGAGGTTCCACATTAATCCAATTCCGAAATGGACCTCTCGCCAACAATAAATAACATTCGGTGGGGAGAACTAAGGCTCTCGTACACGTCCTACTGCGCGACTTGCGATATAGTCGCAAATGTCTGTAACAGGTTAAAAGTGTAGAATTAGATTGGCTCGTTCTTGTACGATGATATGACAACGGTAACGGGTTGTGCACGTGACTACCGAGCTCTTTGTGCCGTTGGCTCCGTATCTGAGTGTAAAACTGTTACTTTATTGTTTCATAGCCACAGACGCCGTCCTCCCGTAGGCGGAGGGTATATGGCTTTTAAAACTTGAGTATCACTCGCTATCCCCGCGAAGGACCATAGCGAGGCAACGTGCACACATCAGATACGGTATCACGTTTAGAGTATAGTAATTTCTGAGGTGTGTAAAGTATGCGCTCGTTTGTGTACCCTAAACAAAACGTAAGGAAATGATGTCTGCCAATTCCAGCGAGCGACGCCCGCTGTCTTCAGTAACAATTAAATCATGTTATAACTTTCAAGTTTTCCGGCCGCTTCCTTCATATCTCCGTGAAATGTTTCCCGTGTCGCACACTGACAAGAGAACCGTACTTTCTTTTGACGCTTCTAGTTATGAGCGTGCATCATCCGTTATGATTTTTTACTGTTGTGTTCTAAAACAGGATACCTACTGCATTTATTAAATGAATTTATAACGGACATTTAAATTGACGGATGGATGGCTCGCCCGGGGGCAGAAGGCCTGTATTTTATCAATTATGTGCGAAATGGCCAATCTGCGACTGGTTATAATTTTATTCATCAGAAAATAATCTAAACGTTTGATAAGTTTTATTTTTGTATCGCTAAACGTATCCATATTCGAGCCGGTGAAGCAGCCTTACGATAATAGGTGTTCCAACTTAGTGCTTAATGTATAACTTTGTGGATGAATTCACAGTTTTTGGATATGGGTAATAGGCAGTATGCACGCCCCTTAAGTTAGCTCGCACATTCGTTTGCTCCTGTTAACATGAGTCTCAATTTTAATATCGACTTGTAAACATGTATGCCAGAGCAAAGAATGGCATACGCAATCTAGTCCTAATTTAATTACGACATATGAATATTAAAAAATCGTAATGAGACTCGTAAGGGCACAATGATCATACGAGTAGTATAAGTGGTGATGTTGAAAGCAATCTTAAGCGTGCACGTCAAGATTTAAATTGGTTTTTATAAAAACGTGGAAACGCACAACTTTCTAAGTTATCTGTAAAGCGTCTGGGGCATACAAAGTATACAGACGTCTGTATTTACAAACGCAAATCAATTCCCTATTTTCGTTGCAGAATAAACTTTCGCGTCAGATAAAAAGTTTTTCAATAAATACTTCGCTTCTACGTGACAAGCCCGGATTGTAACTTCGCGAACTTTTGACAAATATTTTTCGGGTGTTTACCCGCGGAGCGAATAACATTGCTTTTACAATTTGATTGCATAATTTATGTGGAATGCGTAACTGCTGGACAGTCCCACTACGACATGAAATAATATTTAAAAAAAAGCATATACCGAGTACAAACGTATGTATGTGCACTGTTCCGCTAAGCTTTAGAGCACGGCTATTTCCGGTTGTTACCAGTTGTTTGTGATTGTTACCGGGTTTATTTTACGGTTTTTGTTGGTTGGTTTTTCGGAAATTGTACTCACAATATTTATGGTTTTATCAAGACTGACCTACGCAATCAAAAGTATACCTTTTCTATTTATAAATATACGGACGGACAAAACTACAACAATATATATTCGTATATCATATAGATTTAGAAAAAATCTTCTAAACTGTTGTAAGTAACATTTTTTTCTTATTCATAAAATGTTGCTATGTACTTATAATATTTCATGTCTTTGTACTATTTTCGATGCAATAAATCAATCTATGAACAACTGAACGACGTAGGGGCCAGGGAAGCTGCGGCTGCTCGCCTCCGCCTACTGACTTCTGGCCGTCTTGGAACCCGATGCTTCTTTCAAACTTTCCACGGAAACGCAACCGGATCTCGGAAGCCATTTTCATTATAAACACAGCCGGCCTGTCTCTTGCCGGAAACGAAAGGAGGGTTGTCTTCCTAAACAATTTTGTTCACGTAATCTGGATTAATTAAATGACTATATTTAACTAATTCGCTGACGACCGCTGGCTGTACTCGTCAAGACTAAATTGAGCTTCATGGAAATAGGAATCTCCTTTGAAGTTACTAACGTTTCAAGATAAACATCTTCGTGAATATCAGAAACGGCGAAATTCGAAATGTGTGGAATAACATCGACTTCCATAATTTCAATTGTTACCTATTCAGTCAGTATCCGTTCATGGAAATAAGAGCTTATTTAAAGTCGCTTATGATTCAAGCCGAGTAAGATTTCGTGCTCATCAAAACCCGTAAAATTAGCAGTTTGTGGAATGATATAGACTTTCGTAATTCTAACTATTATCAACACTCTTACCGCTGATCTGTCAGGTACGAGGACGCGTCCTCTCGCGAAATGCGAGGAATAATGCCCCCTGGGACTCACGTATTAAAGAAAATTATCGTAATCCGAATAGCGCCTCTACGTTCACGGCAAAGCCTGTAAAAGCAGGATTACATAGCTGATCATAGACCTTAATGCAGCATAGTTATGTATACTCGTAATGAATAATGGATATACTCGTATTTGTAAATTTGTGTTGCAATTCTTTGTTTGTCAATAAATATTTTTTCCTTCTTCCTTTCTTTCCAATAGGCGCACCTAAAAGCGAATTTGGAATTTTCGATAATTTGCTATGAATGCTTCGAAGACAAGGTAAACTCTTACTGGAACAATGAATTTAGATTTTTATCTCAAACAAACCGTAGGAATGAACCTGATTTCTTACGGAGAGCAGAACCAACAAATGTAAGCTATAGTTTGCTCTTGCTTCTAGACTATCTATCGGAACTCTTTATTGACTCAATTTATTATTTTAAAAGGATTGTTACCGCTCGTATTCTACTATGGCTTCTCGATTCCTAGAAAAAGATGTACGTGACTCGCTCGGTTTTGCTGCTGGGAAGCAAGCTCTTGAAACTTTTCCATTAGCGGTCACCCATCTAAGCATTGACGTCATTGTTGTTTAAGGTAGTTATCCAGTTAATTATCCAGAAGAAGATAGCAGGAAAACGAAAAGTGGGCCAACGGAGAACATCTTGGATCGAAAACTTCCGCCAGTGGTACAATAAAAGTACTCAATACTCGTCCCCTCCGATCGCATCGAGGGCTCAAGTCAGCTAAATGATTATCGAGCTTCAACGATGAAGAAGACACTCGAAAAATAAGAATAGTTCGACGCAGCGGATGGAGCGATTTATCAGAAGTATAATATTTCGTACATACATGTGCTATTTGGCAGATTTGGAGATTTTGACTGAAAACTATACAGCCCGAGGAGGCCGCCGCAGCTGTGTGCACGAGGTAATCCGTCCCGGCCGGCGGCCGCTCTCACGGACGCACGAGGAAACATTCGCCGTGTCGACCCGACCCTCCCTCGGATCATTATTAATTATATGCGTCTTACAAGTGACCATTGACTATACTGCGAATTCTTTGGAAATCAAAGTAAAATTTATTTGCAAACTTCCAAAAATTATGTTCGGGGTTACTTGATAATAAAATTGTGTAATAGATAAAAAATAATAATTACAGCGAAAAAAATTAATGTGAGGGATTGTCGTTTGGAATAATATAATTTAATGGATTTGATAAACAATCATAAATGCAAACATACGTATATTTTACTTTTACATAACTGCTTATTCTTTACTGTTTATTCATTACTTATAATATTCGTTTTAGTATATAGAAAAGCGTCATCATCTAATTCTTACAAATATTCAAACACAGCTCCGTGGAGAGAACAAAGAGAAAAAGAAGTGCAGCTGTCCACGAGTGTGGGGCGCGTCGTGCCATGATATATTGCAGGTCGGTGTGGCAGGCGGACGCGGCGTTGTCTCCGCGCCGCTTCTTTCAGAGCAACGAACGCGCTCGCGGACCGACCGGTGCGGTGTGATGAGCGCTCTCGTCACACCGTCACACCGTACGGTGCTACGTTGCTGTGCGATTACAATTTAGTTCTTTTTCAACCCTTTTACTGTTTCTCTGCTGGACACGGGTGTCCTCTAGTAATGGGTAGGCATGGAAGGCAAGGAATGGAAGTTTAAGACCGGACTCTACCGCGCTGGTCCGCAGAATATGGAATACTTGAGGACGTGGAGGTTCCCTCACCGTGTTGTTCTTCACCGTTACAGCGAGTGATGTTAGATTTATAAAACGCACATAATTTTGAAATGTGAGATTTGGAAGGCCGAACTTGAAGCCTACCGTCCGGCCGAGCGGTGTTCGACCGACTAAGCTGCTCAATATAATTTTAAAATTGTATTATTGGAATTATGTTTATCTCTACATTAATAATTTTCATTAAAATGTAACTGTGTCATTAACATTTTTCAAATCGTATGAAATAATTGAAAATAGGTTCATCGAAGTACATTTCACAGTTAATTAGCTAAATCTATTCAAACAGGTATAAAAATATTTTTTACAAAATCACTGTAAACCATCAGAACATATAACACGCCTAATTTTAATGGCAGAGAAACCTCACACATCCAATTCACATCGTTACAACGTTTAGATCATAAGTCTCAGATTCTAGGGTATTAGGGTCCTAACATAAATCGTAACGCGATAAAGTGAAAACCGAAAATTTGTCACAAAACAGGTCGACACTACAGGGCCACACTACATGGCCACAGTATAGGGCCACACTACAGGGCCACACTACAGGGCTACACTACAGGGCCACACCACAGGGCCACACTACAGGGCCTCACTACAGGGCCACACCACAGGGCCACACGGCAGGGCCACACCACAGGGCCACACTACAGGGCTACTGTGTGTGAGACCTGTGACGGCATTATATTCATACATCGAGCTAATATTTGTTTCAAACCGCAATGTAGGTGTTACTCCAGTTTAGTGAAATTGTAAGATAATACTAAAATGAGACAGAAAACTAGCTGCCAACGTTGACGGTAATAAAGCCTAACATTATTGTAACACTGGGAGCCTATTCACACTATCGCGTTAAGAGATTGTCCTTAGCTCTAGTGACAGTTGACAAAGCTGCAACAATGCATGGTTTAATGCTAAGTATATTGTCTGTTTGGTTACGTTTAATATTTATGGCACTACTCATGAATAAGTTCTATTCTATAAAGAGTATATCGATAAACGTTGAGTTACTTAAATTGAAAATATGCTCAGCAATATCAATAGGTTTTTAATATTCAATTGTTGTACATTTAAATCAATAAGAACAAGGATTGTTTGGCTATCGCAGCTCCGGGTGGAGCGTAGTGCGAACGGACGCTGAGCTTCAGTGTGTCGAGCCTCATAGAGCGAAGAGGTCTGCAATTACGTGACGTGTCGAGGAAACGTTCCCTGAAACAATAGAAGGCTTAAAACATTCCATGAAAAGGATTTCAGCTTTTGTTCCTCGTTCTTGTTGTTTATAATGAGGACTCGGAGTGTCTCGATGTCGTCTCCGCGCGCCCGGGACAAGTGCTCCGGAACATTATGTACACGATATTTTAATTGTTTTCACGAAATAGTTTCTTTGCCAGATATTCTCTCAGAAAAGTCGAGACGAAGCACTCAGCGAGCCCTCAACACCGTGATTATTATGAACTAATGATACCTAATGATCATTTAGGATACTATAGAAAACGAGAGCAAATAGGTACTATCTAGACGCGTGTGCTGTGGCACATTTTAGACCGTATATCAATTCCTGCCAGGAGAGCTCGTAGTCAAACGCAAGCCTATTTTTCTATAAAAATGGGATAATATACAGGCAGAAAGTTGGTATGAAAATTTGTCGTTTAGGAAACTATACGAGTACATACACCCTCTCGGTTTTTGGAAATTCAATTACTTCGCGATCACAGAGCGTTGTTAAAAACATGAACCATATGTTAAATTGGTTTGTTATAATACATCACACGTACATACATATTGTATGATCGATGATTGCAGAGATTATGATTAATTCCGTTAAAGTTAATGAACATTTACAAGAACCCTCGGCCGGATTATCGGTCTCGCTCGGGCCGGCTTATTGTATCAATTAATTGAAATTCTCATATTATTACGAACGGTTACAATATTAATTGGCCAAATTGGCTTATATTGTACAATTGATTGGCTTTTAATGTACCGTTCACTTGATGTAAACAATTTTGTTATATGAATATTTTTTACAATCAGTAGATACATTAAGATCTAAAAAATAATTCATTTCACAAAAATATCAACTAATAGATATTCCACTTTCTAAACATAATTGCAAACTGTTATATATATAATTTAAACACAAATAATAAAATAAATACAATCTCGCTCTATAATATTTATTTTAATCTTTTTCCTCTTTATTAATCTCCGTAGGCTTACATTGAGCCGAACCGATTAGAAAGTTTAGACTGTTTCTTTATGTGTACTTATTTGTTCTTTTATTTATTCGTAATCTTTCTATGACGGCGTTGCCATGCGGGGCCCGCTACGATGTAATAAAGACATTAATTTATTATATTTGCGGTGTACTTGCATACTTGTAGTGGTTTTTGAATTTCATTCTATATAATACTTGCAAGTTGCCACCGGCCCGCCCGCGGGCCTCGATCGCCACGTCAACTCGCGCTCCCTCATCCCTTATTATATCCGAGTATTGTTCTCAAAGTGATATGAGGCGAGGCATAATTAATATTTGAGTATGTTCTTATCGCTCGCCATCGATGGAGACCGTCGCCGTTACGGCTATTAAGGCCGTGGGCATAGTGGTTAAGAAACAGCGGGGAACAGGAAGAACCCACGAGGGCCAATAGCGTCGCGCGTAGGACCGACTCGTACATACGAATGTATTTATTTTGTATGTACAGTTTTTTATTCAGTTTTCAAGTTTGGCGCCGCATCTCCCGAAACCTACCCACTTATACCGGCCGACTAACACACTCATACATTTTTACTATCGGCGGATCCACCCCAGGGACCCGGCCGATATGTTAAGGATACGGGCTAATAGTAACTTTTCAAAAAGATGTAAAGGTCGTGGAGTAGTTTTACATTAATAATTGTAACATAAAAACAACCACATAAGCCCACAGGCACGCACACGAATATAACACACTAACAGAGAAAAACACAAAATTGTCTGCTAAACTCTTCAGCTCGCTAACGGCTATGTCTGCCACGCCGCCCGAACACTGAAGGGTTTCCTACCTGTAGGCGAATCGACAAAGTTTGAGCCCTAATTCTCACCCCCGGTCCTTTGCTTGGCGGTTAATGGCGCAAACAATAGGCCTCGCCGAGGCAGAACTTCGCGGCGTGCTGTAATTGCTTCAACTCGTTCCAGAGTTGTTACTATAAGTTTCTTTCCTTAACGATGGTCGTTATCGACTCTGAAGTTTAATATTAATGAAAGCACATATCGTGATCGTTCAAAATAATTTGCGTGAAATTTAAATTCTGTATCTTTATTTCACTACGTTTTCCTCTATAGCACTGCTTGTACTCGTATTTGTATAACGAATAATTTTCAATTAATAAAACAACAATGTTATTACATAATAGTGATTTACAACGTAACATCACGCCTGTAATCCCCGAAGGGGTAGGCAGAGGAGTGTAGTACACCCCCACATTTCACCAGTTA
>DWUN01004735.1:0-10474 GCA_018249975.1 Passova gellias | reverse complement strand
CTATTGCCATGCACCGGGCACACATCCAGACTCTGAGTCACTACTAGAAATTCTAAATTAGAAAAATCCAGCAGTACTCAACCCGGGATTTGAACCCAGGACCTCCCGATCGGCAGTCGCGCTACCAACCGCACGACCAACGAGGCAGTCAAAATAAAAAGGCTAAAAAAGGCTAAGGCTAAAAAATAATATTGTTTCAAATAGCAATCATAAATAGACACAGTCTTATAGATTAAGAACTATAAAAAATACCTTCATCCATAATATCAGCCTCATTCCAACCCAACTTATCTTCATCGTTAGCCTCACGAACACACCTGAGCACATCATGAAAATCTGGGAAAGGCAGGGGTGTTCCAATTGGTACTTTCCTATTAACCCATTTTTCTAACCTCCTCACTGGCCCTGTAGGTTGCCCAGGTCGTGCTTCTAATTGAATTCGAGCTTCTGATGGCATTTTTGTGTTTGTCAATTGACAAAACTTTGTATGTACTTTGATTAACCTTTCCTTATACCTGAAATATGAATGATTGATTGGTTTCGTTACAACCACATTTTGAAGACATGATTAAGTACAAAGGAAAATGAAACTATACTGTGGATCTGGCACTTTAATCAAAAATATGTCGTAGTAAGCTGACCCTAACCAAAGTTCTTTGAATTGCAAAGAAAAGTCCAACTATAATATAAAGCAAGCTCCTAAATCTTGTAAGATATTGTCGCAAAAAGAACCTAATCAAAATTCTGGAGAATACAGTAGAAATGTGAATTTAGACCCTGAACCATGAAAAATTCAATAATAAGTAAAAGCTAACCAGTATACAGTAGAACATCACAAATACAATAGATCAGTTATGTTGGATTTCATATGATACAATAACAAAAAATAAATACATGATTTAGATAAGATAGATTGTTACATATCTAGAAACCTAGTCATAAGAAAAATGCTCTTTACCTCTCAGTCAACAAATAAACAGAATCCTCCTCATCGTCAAACTCAACTTCTTGTTCTTCAAGTTTTTGTATAGCTCTATGAAGCTTTTTTATAGTCTTATCCAATTTACGGATTTGCCTTTGTCTCGTACTATCATATTCATTATCGTCAGCTGCACAATGATTATTACTATCTAAAACAAAAGTCCTATGAGAAATGGTATTTAAATAAACTCGTTTGGTTCAACCCTTTTATACTCTTTATAGTATACTCCTAGGAATCTTAAATTAATGTACAAAGGTCATACTGTAATAATCAACTGTGAAGCTATGCAACATTAGGACAGATATTTTCATATTTCAAGATATACACAAAGAATACCAGTGTCAATATGCAAGGCTGTATATATCGAGTTAATTAATCCAAGTGTAATCACCTGTTTCATTATATTCCTTATTTGAAACTTCTATTGCCTTTGTTGTTTTCCTCAGCAAATTCAATTCATCTACAATATCTTTTATATACAAATACATCTTGTCAGGGGCTGCCTTCATTGCACAAATCTTACACAAGACCATGTCTGTAAACTCTTCAGACTCAACATATTCCTTTGGACATTGTTTATAGTATGTCTTAATTTTTTTCTCAACAATTTTTTTCATGTCGTCCGAATTCTCTAGCTCAAAACACAGATCGATAAATTTTCGATAAGCAGGACTGAATTCGTTTATGCCAAATGATGCGTTTAATTTCTCAATGTTTTTCACTACTTTTGCTTCTTTGGTAATGTCACCTAGCTGTGAATTTCCAGGTTTAACAGGTTCTTTTGTATCTTCCCCTTCTTTCTGTACATTCTGTTTTTCATTAGTCTCTTTATCTTGATTCAAATCAATTTGTACAATAACATAAGTGTCTGTAGTATTTTTATCCTTATCCTCCTTTGGATACTCAAGCTTTTTTTTACTATGTGGTGAATTTGCACTCTGTTTCTCAACATCACTGTCAGACGCAATTGATTGTTCTTTTACAGCCTTTGCAGGACTATCATCGATTGTTATGGCGAGCTGTGAGAGAGTGTCGTGAGGTGTTTTTAACTGGACTGATTTGACTGGACTATCTTCGATCATGATTGGTACACAATTACTAACAATTGGTTCCATGTTATTTGCCACTTCTATACTAATTTCTGTATCTACAAGAGAATCTTGTTTGTCCTTAGTCTCCTGCTTATTTGCCACTTCTATAATAATTTCTGTATCCACAAGAGAATCTTGTTTATCTGTAGTTTCCTGCTTATCTTGCTTAACAGATTGTTCAATTTGCTCCTCAGGTCTTAAATACCACTGAGGGCTAGTTCCAGATGTTATGGGTGTCTCGTCATCAATTTCAACTGTTGTTATAATTTTTTCTGCAATTTTTTTTCTACCAATGAATTGGTTTCTTTTGTTTGCATTAACAGCTGTTAATTTTTTCTGACCCGTAGCCATTCTTTTTACTGTTATTCCTGGGGGCAACTTTAAATTTGGATTATGAATTTTTATCTGTTGTTGATTTGACACAAAATTCAATGGATTAATAGCCATATTGTTCAGTATTTGTATAGGTTTAGATGAAAATGTAACAGGTTTTATCATAGGCAACTTGTGAAGAATTTTTTGCGGAAATTTTTGGACTGGTCTACCTATAGACACTAATTTGTTTGTCTGTAGGGTCGCCTTCCCTGTTATGTTTGTGACGGTAACTGCGCCTCCTGCTAATACTTTTTGCAGCGGAGGCAATACAGGCTTTACAGGTTTTATCACAATGCATTTATTTGGAATCTGGACCATTGTGGTAAACTCATTTTTTTTCTGCAACAACGGGACTGTTATACAATAAAGATCGCATAAGATATTGCAAATGTAGAGTAACAATAATTTCTCATAATGTCAACAAATAAAAACATTCATGTATACCTTCTTAGGCGCTGGTTCTGCTTCATCATCAGAAGACCCTAATTCTATCACGTCTTCGCTGGCCATTTTTCCAGTTTCATTCGACTATACCTTTACACCACTGTTACTTTCCTAAGATGTGTTCAACTTAATTAATGCAAAATAAACAATGTAATTGAACTCGCAATTGACATTTAAAGAGAAACAATATATTTCGGTTTGCTTACTTTACCTACCACAGCATATAAGTTAACAACTGTCAGTATAAAACGCTTTGATGCGACATCCATGCCATTCGCTATGCTTGTGCTTCTGCTTAAGCCGAAATAAGGACGTCACGTTTTTGATTCCGATAAGGTAATGTGATGTATCGATACGTAACGCTCCAACGTTCCAACGTAACGCTTTCAAAAAAAAAAAACAGAATAAACATAATACTGGACTCAACTAATATTACTAAAGCTTCTATTTATGCAGTCCAACTAATTCTTAATAACGCCTATTACTAACCAAATATACAGTAACAACCTTGTACAGGTTGGTTGTGCATAGGCATAGGTGCATAGCAGTCACTAGTGACGGAATGCTGCCGGCACATTTGCTACTCGCTTCGTATTTCTCAGGTGGTAGAACGTGTATATGGTTCGCGCAGTGAAATCCTAAATCAAATTACCCCCTCGCTTCTAAAATGACCTATAATATGCTCGTGACTGTAGATTATACAAATAGTTTGGAAATAGCGACATTCTAAATTATTAAATTTACGCATAAAATGTATAATTTAATTTATAAAGTACAATATTCTTTGGCCTTAGATTCTATGAAGATGAATATTACGTATACTCTTAATAATTTTATGGGGTGACGTGAATCGATACTGACATCACTATTACAATTAGCAAAATTACAAGTTGTCAGTTTAAAAATCTAAAGTTTCTCTATGACAGCATTTAAATACATAATGTTTTAGTCTGCTTGTCTATACATTTGTTATTACATGACACGAAAACTCTTTAACCAATTTAAATGTTTTATTTTTGGCCCAAAGAAACGTACAACATGTACATTAACATGTATTTGATACATAAAAATATCAATAGTTAATAAATACTACATTTCAAGCACATAAAATTTTCCTATAGTAGGGAAAATTTTAAACAGATAATTTTTTTATCATGCAACTCCCTTGCCCTTCTCTCAATTCAAGTTGAAGTATATTAGTTGTCAAAATAAATCGTGTACTGAAATCAATTTCAATTTCATATAAATCAAAATAGGACAATGATTAAACTTTTTTCATTAAAGCAACAAAAAAAAGATGAAGAAGGTTCAGCTCGAGCAGGGGGTTCACAAAAGAAAGCCTCAGCGGCACAATTGCGGATAACGAAAGGTAGCTTCGGAAGTATTGACCAATATTATCAGTAAATTGGACTAAAATCCAAATATTTTTATTAAATATAAATGTAAAAAAGAACCATATTATTTATATATTTATATATGCGTCAATTGGCGTATCCACAAGTTGTTGACTGTATATAAGACGTTTAAGTTTTTCGTCTCTAGGCTTTACTAGGCAGTTTTATTTGCAGATTTGAACGAACTAAATCTACCTAAGACGTGTAATACAGAGTTCCCAGATCCGGACGATTTACTTAATTTCAAGCTAATAATATGTCCAGATGAAGGCTTCTATAGAGGTGGAAGATTTGTATTTAGTTTTAAGGTAAGTTATGACTTTGACACTGATTTTGCATTTACTGTTTGCCACAAATAATATTGTTATTATTATACTTTTATATATACCTATTATACTTCATATAATTATTTAGGTATAGATAATAAAAAATATATAACAACATAGTGTAACTTTTATTATACTTATTACAGTATGTTGCTATTGGTGCCAAAAATATAGCATTATACACATCTTAAATCATTGAATATAAAAATCCAAGTGTATAGAATAAAAAAAGAACCATATTGCAAGATAGATTTTTGCCCAGTAGTTGGATGTGAAAAAGGTTGTTGTAAATATTCTTAGAAAAAATCTACATGCATCAATACATGACTCATTGAATAATGACACCAATCACTACCAACATTGTAAACTATCCTTGACGTATAAAAGTTTCTTTTATAAATCACCAAGGATTAGATCTTTGGCAGACAGTTGCCAAGATGAAATTTCCTAATGAAAAATGATATATCATTGTCACCAATCACTGTTTATCATTATTTTATTGACAAGTTAAAATTATTGATCGATGTCCTCGTAATTATGATCAATTTCAAAGTATTGTTATATGAGATGAGTATGTAATAATTTTATGTATATGATAAACATATCATAGCAATGTCAGATTACAAAGCTGAGGTACGCACATTTCATTATTTTTGATTACCATATTACCTTTCTATTCTCTATACATCTGCTATGTATAATTTGTATAGGTATCTGTCAATAAATTTACCACTTATGGAGGAATATCAACCGTCTTTTTGCTATATTAATATTATAAAAAGGAAAGATTTGTATGTGTGTATGTAACGAATAGGCTCAAAAACTACTGGACCACTTTCCAAAAATTCTTTCATCATTTGAATGCTACATTATCACTGATCAATATAGGCTATACTAGCTTTTTCCCGCGACTTGCTCCAAGTGGAATAGTGATTTTTGTAATAAAAGTATTTTAGGCAATTAAAATGCTACCCAAAGTCACTATTCCACATGGACGAAGTCATGGACACGAGCTTGTATCACATAAAAAAATAAAACAGGCAAAATAGGCAGATTCATTTATGCTGTTTATTGGCTATTAGCTGTGTTTTTCAAAAACCCCCAACAGTCACACAATAAAAATCATACATGGATTGCTTATGATTCACACTAAACTGTAGCATGTATGTGTATAATATTTATAAAATGTACTACATATTGATGAAATAATGCTACATATTTGTTTAATAGAAAATCATTAATCACTGCCGTAGTCGTCTCATGTATTCAAGGAATAAAAAAAAGAAAATGTGAATTTGCATATTGCGGTTTTAATAATTACTCTATGAACTTGTAACATTTTGAATCTACAACAGAATTTTTTTAAAGGAAAGTCCAGAAAACAATTCGTACTGTGTTTAGAAAATGTCTGTAGAATGTATTATTAATAGTTGCTTAATGATACTAATATTTTTGTAACAGTCAATTATACTTATTTCATCATATCCTACAATACACGATGAACTAGTGTTTGTCCGGACATGCTTGCAGATTTGTAAAATTATGTAATAATTAGTCAACTTATGAATCAGTAATTGAGTTACAAATTTTGGGCAGTTTTCATGCTTACTGGTAATATTATTGTAGGTTACAAAGCATCCAGTAGACAATTTAGCTAATAGAATTTGCCCCCACTAATCTGCTTCGAAAGAATTATGATGGAGTACTATATACTTATAGTTTGTTACATGTTTAATATTGCATATTTTTAGAGTTATTTTTCATTATGAGGCCACAGTCGCGGTCGCGATACTGCAGTGCGTAATTATGTACCGATTAAGCGACTGAACGCGATTCAACTTATGCTACAAAATACTCGTTTTACAAATGAAGATCGTAGAAATAAAACTTCTATGCTCATTAGTTTCATTATTGTTCTTCATTATTTATTAGAACGCACTATAAAACTGTATTTTATTCACTCCACAACGTTACGGGAACTCGATACAATTTTTATGACATGAGGTGTTATTGTATCTGAAACTACAACTCAAATGAGATCCAGCATATTTGCTAAAGAAAAGCTACACGTTAAAAAGGTTTCATTCGCAGCATTTTATGTATCGGCAACTAAATGCTTATACCCTGGCCTACGTAATATTTAGAAAATAGCTGACCCGGCAAACATTGTTCTGCCATATAAAATGTAACAGTATTTCTCCACTATTTAATAGATGTTATTTTACATGTAAACCTTCCTCTTCAATCACTCTACCTATTAAAAAAACTGCATACAAATCCGTTGCGTAGTTTTAAAGATTTAAGCATACATGGGGATATAGGGACAGAGAAAGCGACTTTGTTTTATACGATGTAGTTATTAAGTCGCACGCCGCTCCTCCAGTCGCGTGTTTTTTCACATCAATTCGTATGGCATTGTTTTAACACTTTATTGTTCCACTTTTGAACACGGGTCTCCCGCCACGGTTCCACGGTGGCCACGCGCGGGTACTTGGGAACATTACCGAGATATACAAAATAAAATCAATTATTAAAAGACGTGTATAAATAAGGGCCCTTTTTATTTGCACAGGTAGGACCAAACTATCCCCATGAGCCGCCAAAAGTGAAGTGTGAAACGGCGGTGTACCATCCAAACATAGACCTGGAAGGCAATGTTTGCCTGAATATACTTAGGGAAGACTGGAAACCAGTGCTCACTGTTAATTCTATAGTTTATGGACTACAATATTTATTCCTGGTGAGTATCTGTTGTATGAACAACAGAGTTTTTTTATTATTAATTTGTCAAAGAAATTGTGCCTTTTTTTAACCGTAGTTCATTAATTGTATTAAACTAAGTTATAACAAGATTGATTAGTAAGTACTTCGTTTCGGTCTGAATGCTAGCGTCGTTGTAACAAGATAACATTTTGCCAATATTCCCAAAATAGCAATGACATTACAATAAACTGAAGGCTGGCTGAACAGACTGTTACGATATTTTTTTTTACTTTTAGTGAAACATACATTAAAATCCTATTTAAAGATTGTAGTAAATAGTTATAACATAACGTGTTTTAGCTGGAACTACATATACCTACTACCGAAGATAACTGTGTTATTTTGCTTCTGTAATTATAATTATATTCTAAATTTGTAATTTGGATCCAAAAATAACCATTTTGGGATCTACATACAATAATAGGTTTTAACAAACCAAAGTGCTAGATCAAAGTATTTGTCAGCCAAGTGCCTGATGAAATTGCAATGCAAAGATTTTGTTAAGTGTAACAATTTACGTTAACAAATGTTGGTATATAGAATTGTTGAATCATTTTTTCACTCTAATATACCCCATGTGAGAAAACAGTTCGTGGTATTAATAAATTGAATTAATTCACAGGAACCGAATCCCGAAGACCCACTGAACAAGGAAGCAGCAGACGAACTACAAAGTAACAGACGATTATTTGAACAACACGTTCAACGAGCCATGCGCGGCGGATACGTCGGCTCTTCGTACTTCGAGCGGTGCCTCAAGTGATTCCCGGACTCAACTGTAAATTAATGCTCCTGCCCAATATAAATAAATAAATAAATCTCACTTCACTTTTAAATATAGTGAATATTTTTTATTATCATGCTTACTTTATTTCAATTGATCTCAAGAAAATGACATCAGTACTATTTAAAAATATGAATAAAATTAGTTTTACACGTTACACGGCGTAGTAATATGATAATACCATATCGCCCACATTTAAATTATCTGGCAGTTTCAGTATATTTATATACAGTAATAAGCGCTCGTCGCACGGTGGCGTTGTTTAGGGACGAGGTGATTGCGTGCGACTTGGAGCTTGTACCCACCGCGTCGAGTGTGCGGTAGAGCGGCGACAGTGAGTAAAGTGCAAGCGAGTGGTACTGAGTGCGAGTGGTATCGGAGTAATGACGCGAAGTGAGCGGCGGACGCGGCGGCCGCGTGAGTCAGTCGCGCGCCGCGCCACTCAGTGCCACTCCGTACGCCGAGCCGTCCGCGCATCGTTCCGATAGCTGCGCTTTCTCCAGTGTGTTCAAGGCGGAGCGGTTTCGACACGCCACTCGATTGCGAAAGTCTGCGCGATGATATACAAGTGAGAGCCCACATCGTACGCCAGAGTAACGCTCATCGCACACGGTGAGCCAGTTTATTCGACGAAAGACATTCGAAACTCGCCAACCGAGGGACGGGGGGCGCGAGACGCCGTCTGGTCGCACACGCGGGAGCAACGATTCCTACACGTAACTTACTGTGAGAGAGCTAGGGCAACCAATTTTTAATGTGTCAAGTCAGTATAGCTTATTGCTGCTACGTCAGATCGCAGAACGCCTCGAGCAGGAACTACAAGGTTATGCAAATGAGTTCTGAACGCTTCTATACCAGGGGTAATCAAAAGACCATTCACAATTTCAATAAACTTTAACGTTTCAGTCTTACAATAAGGTGTTTCGAGTGCTTATCGGTATCGTTTTTCTATCCTTTACTATCGTTCGGTGTCGCGATCGCTAATTGCTAATTACCTACCGGAGTCGAGTGATAAGGCGGCCGAGTGCCTCCAACCGTAGCGTTCAAGCGCAGATTGACAACAGCGAGCGGAGACAATGGCGGCCCCGCAAGAGGAGACCCTGCTCTCGCGCTGCGAAATACCCATCATTGATCTGGCTCATATTGGTAAGCGATTCTAAAATCTGTCGTATCCATTACACACAACACATCGAAGGTACTTAACGAAATATCCAGGTAAAATGCATTTATAAATCCTAACGGTAATGCCAAATTGCTCAGAAAACGAAATATGCACAAAGGGACGGAAAGTATACCTGCGTGCATCCCCAATTCAGGTAGCCGGGTGAGTTTGCACACCGAGCGACAGCAGCTGTTCAACGAACCTTTACACGAGCTCTTACTTCAAACGTTCTGAACTCGATAGGGTTCATAGACCTGGCAAATTAGATGCACATCGCTCATTGCAGTTCATCCGCCTAGCACGCCATGATAGATTACTATACTTACATTATTAATTTATATACATACAGTCAAAACAGTAGGTATTCCATCGTTTACGTCAACGGTACGTTCATCAGCCGGGCATCGTGCCACTTCAGTCTGGAATCACTGAGAACATGAGTAAAGTACAGCTGTTTACTATAACGTCTATACATACATATACTAATCTAGTTGTGTATGTAGTGCGCCCCAGTCCCGACATGACTCAACGCCGACAAATAATCGTTTACATTAAAAAGTAGAGCACTGTTTGTTTATGACGGCTCTCAAAATGACTGATCGCAAACCACGTCCTCAGTTGTATCTAGACATGCTTAGAAATGATCTATGGCGGTGCGGGCGGATATGTTATTATCTCTATCATAACTCAAAACAAATACATGCCCTCAAGATATGGAAGTTCCATTGTGTTTTCAACCTATTACTTCCCAGCCGGAACGATGAGAATACGTAACACAGAAAGTAATGCGCTTCTTTGAAATTTTCTTTTCATTTACTTGTTTCGTAACCATTTACTTGATTGCAGAGTCAATTAGTTTGTTATATGTCATTAATTATCGAAAAAAAATCAATTTATGTTAGAAAATACACGTTTTAATGAAAAATTCCATAGATCGACAGCACACATGAAATAGGTATATTATTGTAGGTACTCAATTTCATTACCTCGCATTCGTCATAAAATAATCTAATGAGAAACACGGTTTATTTTTAATATTTATTTCATACATAAATCTATAATATTTTATTTGCTGTACAAGTGCATGGCCAATTCTGTTTTATGTTGTTGTTTTAAAGTTCAATGAATTTGAATCATCATAACTGTACTCGTT
>DWUN01004734.1:0-10475 GCA_018249975.1 Passova gellias | reverse complement strand
CCCCGATTCCCCCCCTCTTCCCCCCCCCCCCCCCCTCCCCTCCCTCCCCCCCCCCCCCCTCCCCCTTCCCCCCCCCCCCCTCCCCCCCCCCACCCCCCCCCCCCCCCCCCCCCCCCCGAAAACCTCCGGCACCCACAAGGGGACTTTATCACCCACTTTGAGAATGACTGGTCTAGTAGAACCGCATCCTAATCCCAAATTTAGTTTCCCTGTCTGTGTCAAAGGACAGAAAAAGGACTATTATTGTAAACTATTTCTTTCTCTTTCTGGCTACACAGCTGCCGTGGAAATTTTAGTGACCAGCGGTTACCTGACTCATAACGCCAATGACAGCGAGACCGTCCGGTCGCTTGAGTGCTTCGTCCACTGTCAGACCTGTCTTAATATGAACCATGTGGATTTCCATCGGATATCTACAGGACAAGAAACATACATGTATAGGATAATATGATAATAATAAATACCATAAAATATTTCCGCAATAAGAATTATTAAAAGAACAAGTTGTTAAAGATAACTAGATTGACATTGGATTTGGTTCTAAAAATATCCATTATCAAATATATAATTAAAACTTTAGCTCTGATTCGCACTGATTCAAAGTAAATGTGTTACGCTGATATATTGATAATGATAAAAATATGAATTATTAGAACATTTTTATTACCTATGTAACTATCATTGTTGCTTTGTCACTGTAGTCAAACAGTGAATTTAACTTAAACATTTGGACTTGATAAACACTGGATCTCAGGGAGATTTTTTAGGTCTACATTTAATAATGGCACATAGACTTCTATTTTATATCAATGGGTGGTATTTAATATGCAAGCGGCAGACTCAATTGTGACCATAATAACAGAGCCTATAAAGCAACAATGATAATGTTGACATCTAAAGTCGAACGCTAAGATAATTGTTTGGTATTCAGGCATGCGCTGTTGACATTAAAACCTAAATATTAAACAAATATAAATATCTAAACAAATTTGTCAGAATACAAATTGTTAGGGTCCGATATAAACATTAAACACACTTGTTACTGCTTCTATAGTCTGCGCTCATATACATAAAGGTATATTAAGCTATCCATAACATATATAAGTTCTTCTTTCACTCCAAAACGAAGCAACGGTTCTATTTTTGATATGGATCATTTAAGGGCTGGGGAGTAATATAGCCAGCCTACTTTTTATGGCGGAAAAATATCTCATTTCCACGAGATAACACGTTTTAATCCAATAAGCGCTATAGATGGCGTTACGTTCGCGATAACCGTATGACGTGAAACTAAATAAATCCTTTTGCCTAGTGGACAAATGCATAAGACGATTTGAATTTTAGTATGAATTCGAATGACTCATTAAGCGTAGGAAGGTGATGCGGTAAGCTAATGTAGAAAATACACAGTGGAAAGATAATTACGAGACAAGACTCGTAAAAAGGCAATAAAACTCACTTCATTCCATCGATGGCGTGTTCCGATAACCAGTGTAAGTGGAACTGCAGGAAGCTGTAGTTGCCTCGCAGCGGACCACCAGACACCACTGGCATAGGTACATCTTCCACTATCGTCCATTTTACTGTACATACATAGATATCATACATTCAGACATAACTCTAATGTAATACGTATAAGTTAAATAATTAGAAATAACATTGGCTGACACAGTTTGCTGGTTTGATTTAAATTAAATGTAAACTGAGCTTTGAACTTTAGTTAAGAGCCAAATATGACCACTTTAGCAAATTGGTCGCTTTTCCATTTTCCTGCGGAAAATAAATAAACATAATACATATTAATAATATGTATTTACATAGTAGATTCAGAAAAATCTTTAGTTTCTATAAAAACGGCTGGCTGAAAATTGTTGATAAGTAGACAAAAAATTGGTACGAGTCGCTATCATTCATTTATATATGATTGATTTATTTTGGCACCTGGTTTTGGAACCAAGCTTTTAACTTTTCTTGAGCTTGACGTGAGGAAAGTCTATCTAGGCATTATGAAACGCTTTGTTAAGCGACCCAAATCTTTAGGACTATGATAAACATTCTCGATATGAAAGTAGTACAGAATATTGCGTATTTACATATCTGTCACAAAAACAGTTAGAATAATTTTATCCATTCGAAACGCTGCGATTAGATCTCGTGAATCGAACCTGTCTCAAGTGGTGTCCAGATAAGTATTCCCCCGGCACATGCCAAGTATGATTTGGTCGATAACAGTACTTTTTGACGGAGACGATAAGATGACATTGACATGCCGACTAATACGTCTCTGTTACGTGCGTGAAAACAAGTGTGTCTTACTTTAGTTTTCAATGCATTCAAGTCGAAGTATCACGTGACTTATTACGTGACTTTTCTCGCAGTTTTAGACATCCTAATTTCGTGGTAGAAGTTAAGACCCAAATGATAGCCGATGTACAACCGATGCCGAATTAGGTTTCTGCGCACTGCCAATGCACTGTTAGGTTCTATTGTGGGGATGTGGCTTATTTATTAGAGAAAGTAATCTGATACTAGTTTTCTTCTTTTAGAACTAAGTTCGTTCGTAAGGATATAGAGCTTTGGCACTCGATGCTCTCTGCCTACCCCGGTAAGGACCTGGCGTGATGGTATGACAATAATAATAACAACTAAACTACTTACACGTATGACCGTTATTTTCTCCGGTCACGTTGACACTGTTGTAGCCGCGGAAAACCAGCGGTCCTCTCAAATGAGCGCCGTCCTTGTCAACGATCGCTTGGCTGGTCATTATGTTGATCGGTGACTGCTTCAGACCCACTCGGCATTGGCCAGGCCATTGTGTTTCGTCTGGTGTTAAAAAAATGTATCACTTAATGATATATTAAAAGAAACCTACGTGCCCCGATTGCCATACTAGAATACACGATAAGTCATTAATGTACCTTTGATGAGATTTTGTAGCAGTCTCAAGTGTCAGCATATATATTACATTAGGGTTTAATTGAATGATTAATGACAGCAATGAGTAAACTTCATCGGTACTATTCTAGATTACCGCTTTATTTACAAACGGGTTCAATTCCGAGAAAGTGGATGTGTCATTAATAAAGAATGAAGACAGTATTTTAGTAGTTTATCGGCATTTTCTTTGATAAATGGTTTATCATTACTATATTTGTTATAATAGCCAATTCAAACGTACATTAGTTATAAGAAATACCTGATATATTGCGTGTCACAATTACTATACCGTACTCGTATTTGAAGTGTTCGACTTTGTAAAGCACTTACGCATTCTTGGGTCTGATTCATAAGTACTGTAAAGTAGGAGGATATTTGATGGCTACAATGAATATTAGAGCAGCAAACGAACAGGCAGCGGTCAGAAAATGTCCGTTGGTGAAAAATGGCGTGAAAATGAAAATAATAAATTAAACCAATATTATTTTTATAACAAATTCAAAAAATGGTAATATTGGAAACAGATATTTGGTATGCATTTAACGACGCAGTTCAACTTCCTTGATTTATTGTATTACTTATATTAATAGTTTTGTTGTGTAACTCGGTTAGACCATCACTGGCCCCTACGGACTACGCCAATTAAGCTCCTGAAGGTCAGCCACCGAAGATCAAGGTTATAAACTGTTCCTGTGTTTAGGTGGGGATTAATGTAAATTGTAAAACAATTGGTTTGAATTATAGCCCACTAAGGATTGAAGTTAGTACTCAGTAAACGGATACGTAGACGAGTACGAAGTGGACGATTTTGGAGATTATATTTACTGTATGAATATCTTAGAAGCGTTATATAGATATATTCTTAGAAGTCTAGACTTCGCCTCGTTCTGTTGCTTTGCAGCACCCTTCGCAATGTGTATCAGTGAACAAATTGTTACAATACGTATGATTAATTGCATTTGTTTCGATATAAATACTAAAAAGTATGTTAAAATGTAGAACGTTTAAGCCCCTTACTTAAAATCTGAATCAAACACTGCTTAAGAAGCTGACAGATAAGAAAATTCGTTGATTTGATAAAGGTAAAATAGATAAATATAAGACAATTATACACTTACAATCGTATGACCATTCTTCGTCGCTGGCAAAACCTGAAACAAATGAAGCATGGTTATTGATTGTTCCTTGATAGCGGTTTGTATGTAGGTACGGGTAAATCTTTATTATAATTCAATTTTTTTTCCAAGGATATTTTTATTGGTTACATACGACTCTTCTTTGTTTGGAAACCTAAGTAATTTCCATAGAACATTTTAATGGTTTTATTACACCACAAACAAATAGGCTCATCACCCAAATATGTGTTGGGTAGGAATCGAACCTACAACCTCCAGTTTGGCAATTAGGACTACCCATTTAGCGAACAAGCCACTTATCGAAAGAAATCCAGCAATCTTTCTGCTTCAGTAGAAATCGAACTTTATAAAAATCGGACTAAGTGTGATAATGAAGTTATCTGTTATGTCATATAGCATGTCACAAGATGGCGGAATGTTTTGGGTTAGATTTGAATTTAAATATTTTTGTTCCTTATCTAAGATGATATATTTTAGTTGAGATTAAAATCTGCCTACATGGTTGATGTTTGAATGTTTCCTGTATGTGTTTATCTTGAACATGTTCATACGAAATTTCAAGGCTTAAACATTTATATGCTAATACGAGATCCCCTGTGGACCCTCACTGAAGTAACGTAGATGAGTATGCTCCAGACAGTTGTAATGTTTTGGCAGTAATTCGTGAGAAGTGTTGTAGGAAATACAAGGTCAATGAACTATTATGCTCAATGCAGGTTTAAGGTTATGAAAACATCTAAGGGTTATTGATTTCCTCACGATTTTCTTTAAGTTTTATTGCTCTTATTTTTAAAAAAAGCTGGAAGTTTCTTTTCGCCTTTTTTTTCTTCCGGTCATAGCCTTAGGGACGCACAAGCCGACGAATGATAACTAAACAATGAATGAAGAGTATAACTAATGACGTTATAATGCATAAAATAATTTCAATTTGAATGTTATAGCATTACATTTTATCTTTATTAAGTACATACATCCGTAAAGATGTTAAGTGTTAGGGGCTTGAAGCTGACATTTTCGGAGGAAGAGGTGAGTTTGAAACCACTACAGCGTTACGTAGTTTTGTAACCAAACAGGCATTGGCAACTGGTACATACATACATAACATCACGCCAGGTCCCGAACGGGGTAGGCAGAAAGGACCGAGTGCCAAATATCTCTGTCCTGGCAAACCTGACGCGCTTTGTCTACAACTAAAACTACACTGGTGATATTGTAAATATGTAGTATAAATATAAGCGTCAGTGATTGTCGGTTAGGTGAGCTGTCTGCCTGCACACCATGCTCGTTACAATAAAAAGAGGTAAAAGCAAGACTAATGGATCACTAATCTACTTAATTACCGGACTTTTTAATGTCTCTTGAGCACATGATTGATAAAAAATAAAAAATATATGATAAAAAACTTCAGTCTGATAGTTATCATAAAATGTCGCTTTTCTTTGTTATCGACGTAAAATTATTATTATTCTGATGTAAATGTTGGCAAAACAATAATCTAATATCAATTGTCCGGCACACTTATCAATTCTTGGGTTTCAAAAGCTAATAGATAATCCTGTTGAGTGTTTTCAAAATTTTTTTCAATTAATTATCGCATTTCCAAAGATGATCGAAATTCCATTAACTGATAGAAGAGAAACATGATATAGCTGTTATCCTTTCACTAATAATAATCATCGAACAAGAAACCGGGACTATCATGAATATTCTTATCAATTTGCATACTCCGAATTCGACAAAAGCTGTAATAAGATTCGTACTATGCTGATTAACGCATAAAGAATCATGAAGAGTAAGAAAGTATCTTACTAAACGTAAATAGTACTACCTGCATTTGCATACAGTTGGACATATAGACAGTGCATATATATATTACACAGTAAATTTTGGAATAATGTATTTATTATATTTTTATTCTAAATTTTAAATAGGTATTACGTGGTTCTTCCTTAGGATAATTGATAGCACTGTAGCCATTTTCATACTGACAAGTAGTTACGAAAGTACTTTCATATAGTAAATTTCCCAGCTCTGCTTGGACGAGTAGAACAGCTAAAAAATCTGATGATCTTGACAGCCGGACATCAACATAGTTGTGACGTCTTCGTTAGATAGCAATTAAAGTGTTTATGTCGATAGCACTTTCTTAGTACATTAGCTGAGTGCTTTTAATACCGGATGCAAGCTATTTTCAAAGATGCTTTTCTTGTCATGGGCGCACACGCACGCGGGCTGCGTAGAGCATCTATGAATATCTAGGATGCATGTAGCACGTGACCGGAAAAATATACGATAACAATATTATCGTATAATGCGTTAACAATATAAGCAAATCATATAATTATATCTTAAACTATTGTTATAGTATGTCATCAAAATGATGTTCCTATTAGCGGTTTATTTATGTAAAACAGTTCGTGGAAACCCTCTTTTGAGATGCGGTGACAGGGACGCGACAACAGATTGGAGATTTCAAAGTAAGTACTCGTTTAGTATTGGATTAAATATATTTCTTAACTCAGCACTACAATCGCATTAATACTGTGTATTAGATAGTTTCGTATATAAAAGACGGCACTGGCTGATATATCTACATAGCTAACTGAATAACTAAAGAGATGTACGAAATAATCAGAAGAAAATGATTCGATATGAGATCATAAAAGTAGAGGAATGAACAGACGATTAAACATTTTTCAGCTCGATAAAGTTATTGAAGGTATGATGATAAAATAGAGTTCCGTATATCATTATTTGAGGCGTGATTTTGTTTTCTTTATTTTTTAAAGTGTGTTTGGAGATTTTTTCAGCCGTCTTTTGTCTTCCGGCCTACATTATCAAAAGAAGCTAAACTCGATAAATGATACAAATATAATATAATGTACATTAATTATACTACTTTGAAAGCAGTTTGAAAATTAGCCTCCCACTCAGGGGGTCTGGGTTCAGATCCTGCCACTTTCTTCTGACTTAATACGTGCGTTTTTTATATCTTAAAAAATTTAATATCACTTGCTATAACGGTGAAGGTATGCATCGTGAGAAAACTTGCACACCTCGAATATCTATATAATAAAAATGTATAATGTTTGTGAGGTGTGTGAAGTCAGCCAATCCACACTTGGTCACCGTGGTAGCTTAAGGTCGAAACCCTCCACTATGAGAGATGATCTGTGTCCAGCAGTGGGACAATAAATGGTTGGAAAAAAAATTCATACTAATATTATAAATGCGAAAGTAACTCTGTCTGTCTGCCTGTCTGTCTCTGACGTCATCACGGCCAAACCGCTGAATCTATTGTGATGAAATTTCATATAGCGATACTTGAGGGTCTTAGGATAACTTTGACAACTTTGTGACAAACAGATTTCCACGCAGGCGATGCCACGGGCAAAGCTTGTTATTTAGAATCGTTAGGTGTAGCTAATAATTGATGAAACATATTGAATTTGAATAAGTTGCTCGTAACAAGTATTGTAATCAGTAGTCGAAATATTTTTTTTTTAATTAGAAATTTCCGGAGATGGTGCTTTAGATATTAAATGAAATAAGTGTCAAGATATTATAAGATATTCTTTATGCAAGTAACAAGGGTTATAATTTTGGTGCTATTTTTATATAATTAATAGATATTTCGTCATTTCTAAATTTAATTAAACAATAAATAATTTTGCAACAACTAGTTATTATACTTCCAAATACAGTAATTTCGTAATGTGTTTTAATTTTGCATTGCACGTATTTATATGTTGGTCAAATTAAAATATGATTTTTAAGTAGGTATCATATTATTTGAATTGTGAAACAAAAATACTTAATTTAATTATGAATGATGAAATCCTATTCCAAACTTCTTCAGAAATAAATCAATCGACATTGAGGGTAAAATAGTTGTATTGGGAATATTGCAGTATCTTGTGTTACATTTTGTATGTTAATAATGCATTAAACGACAAATGAAGAAATAATATTGAAATCTGAAAAGTCGTATCTTTAGGTTGGGGTTAAAAATTAACTCCAGTACCATATTCAGAAATAAAACAAAATATTTGTCTTAGGTGGGTATCGAATCCACAAGTTTTCGTTTAATAATTAGGATCAATCTCTACACCAAAAAGCCAGTTAAAATGTCATTAGCCAGAAAAAATTGTTGTGTCTACTGTGTTAAGTAATAATAATACTTATGGGGTATGGGTATAGTAATGTACGTTTTTGAAAATCTTTTTTTAAATATCCATACTAATCACTTTTATTATTAAACTATCAATTTTTAATAAGTAAATTAATTTTAAATACATTATGTATTAATTTTATAAAATAAACGTAAGTAATATCCAGATTATATAAATTCCTGATGACTGTATTAAGAAAAATGTTAACTCACATGTAACGGCAAGCAAAAAAATCACAGCGATGCTTTTCATTTTCAGGAACTTTTTGTTTTAAAGGAATTGTTAAAAATTGCCAGTTGCGACTTTCGATTTATTATTATTATTATTCTATTAATTTAATAACAATATTCACTGGCACATGTCGTGGCGACAACTGAGGCGGAACGTGCTTGATGCAAGTTTATATACATTTTTTTAAATATTTTTGATAATCTTTTTTTTATATTGTTCACACGACGCGTGCGGCGCGCTGCCGACACTGCACCGGCGGTGATATGTCTCGTTAAAGAGATAAGTAAGGCAGCGGACACACGGTCAGCGGGAATAGCCACTCGAATATAGTTTATTGATTTGATTCATACTCTTATCTTCGATATTGATGAAATAAAAAAGCAATTTATTGTGAGAATTCATTACGGTTAAATAGATTTATAGAAAGCGTGGCTAAAACAAGACATTTCGGAAGCGAAACAAAAGCAGAGACAAAACAAAAATATGATAAACGTGTCACCTCATAAGAATTGTTTATACCTATCTTCTCATAAGTATCTCTTGTATAAACGTACAATGTGACAATGTATGCATAATAAAAGGTTATAGAAAACGACAAATGAAAAGCTATTTTTTACACATTGTCTAATGTAGTTATTTATCTACTACTAAAAATAAAATTCAACGTGCAACGTATTCATTATAACGTGCATGGCTTCGACACCCCTCACAAATTAGCAGAAAAACCTCACAATAATTAATTTTCGATTTACAAATTACTTTTCAATAACACGCCATTGATACACATATTGATCTTATGTTCGTAACACGATATTATTATAAGCGGCAACAACACTCTTACACTGCAAATTGAAGCCATAATAGGAAGTTATTAATAAATCTATGGTTACGATCGCGTTTAGTTGCTGTCTAGCGTTATGTGTAAATAAATGGTGTTGATTTTGTCTTATGTTCATATAAAGCTCTAATTTTAAAAATAAATCGTCCAGAATCTACATAATCCCTTATAATAAATCCAATATTTTCCCCAATCCAATGTAGTAAAATGCAACAAAGCAGTTTGTTAGGATGTTTTTAATTGAATCTTGAAAGGAAAAATGAATAAGTTGTATTCGTTGTTTTATATCGTTCTTGACCATGTGTCACGCCCATAGGCGGTTCTCTGACGAATAGGTCACCTAATTTACTAATAAAAAACACACTAGGGAAGCTGGAGCGGAAGAAACCACCGACTATCATATCAATAATATTAGCTACGCCATAATATTTCCAGACACAAGAGCTGTAAGATTGAAATTCATTCAGCAAACCTCTATAATTCTACATGCGATTTGTTGCAAAGGATGCCAACTTTAATGTTAGTGACAGTCTTATTAAAGGTGGGAGGAGATCACGGGTGTTGCTGTCAGCGGAAATTGTAGTTACATAATTTATCATTGTTTCGTACAATAAATTCTGTCTGTAAAGTGTGTTCTTTTTTCTGTTATCAAAATAGAGTCACTTCCGAATTCATATCCAACTCCTTCCCGCTCCTTTAGATTGTCTTTGGAATTACCTCCCCGAAGAAATCAGGAAAGCACACTCCATTCAAATTTCTCACTTTAGATGTCAGTGTTCAAATTCTGCACACACCTTTGACTTTACAAAGTTAAGTGGGTTATATAAACAAATAATTAAATATCACTAGTAATAGTAACAGTGAAGGCAAACTTTCTGACGAAATCCTTACGCTATAGAAATGTAGATTATGTTCTCTGAGGCGTGTGAAATCTGCCAATTCGTACTTTGCCAGCGTGGTAGACTAAGCCATAAACCGTTTCATTATGAAAGGATCTTTCCAGTAGTGGACCAATAGAAAAGGGAGGAAAAAAGAGGCTTTATCGAAATATGTTGCCAAATCAGCTCATATTATGAACTGTGTACTCTATATTATGAACTGCGAACTGTATGTCATGAATATTGAACTGTATATTATGAATTGTGAACTGTAAGTTAT
>DWUN01004733.1:0-10476 GCA_018249975.1 Passova gellias | reverse complement strand
TAAATTTTAGTAATAATAATAATTATAGAAAGACGAAACGTAAATAACTGGATTGCTTTCTATGAGAGAGAGACAGACATACAAGTCACACAAGCCAAAAAAATTAAGTATGAAATTTTTGTATGTCTCTGTTGTCAGGTTTTCGCGCAAAAACTACTGGACGGATTTTGATGAGACTTTTTTGTTATATAGTCATTAGTCCTCGGTAACATATAGTCTATGGTTTATTTTGAAACACTCCAAATCCTGCCCGAAGTCACTATACTACGTGGACGAAGTCGCGGGCAAAGCTAATGAAGAATAAGATACTTCAGTGTGTATGACGGATCGGTCGCGTCAGAGGCCATCCGCAATATGATTATATAAAGCTACGACAGACGCACGGCGACACTGCAATGACGAAGTGTTTATCGATTGCTGTAACCGAACCGTCATGACTTCCGCGGTTCGCGCCGCGTGCCAACACCCCAGCGGCGGAGTGGCACCGACCCTTAACGATAATACAATTACAAGTGCGCCGGTCACGCGCCGCTCGCTGCTTGCGCAACGCCGCGCGCGTGTTGCGGCATCGCGGGTAACAATAACGACAACTGCTGCTTGGGGACGGATACGGTGGCTATCTTTATCCTCAGATTCGAATGCTTTTGTTAGCTGTTAAACCATGCCGTCCGTTTCCGGGCCATGTGTCATGTCACGATAGGATTGTTTGCAGTATGCGTAAGTTTGTTCGGTCCTTCGTCTTCTTATTCTAACGAAATATTAAATTATAAAACTTAATTGAAAAAACTACACTCGGTACGACTCTTAAATGTATAGGTATATGTACATGTATATACTCGTTATTAGCTATGAGTATATCTAAACGATTAAATCCGCTGCAAGAAAAAGTAGGCAACTGTCCGTATACTTCAATTAAAATTATACATAGAATGGTTAATAATAACAAAATTTTCTATCTCACAACTCATAATTCTGTCTCGCTCTGGTTGCCATAACGACGACTCGATGTCTTAATGTTGCACGCTCGCTTCCACGACGCAGGTTTATTTGTGTGAAGGTAATGTACACCTTAAAGTCATAAAGATAAGGAGTAGTTTTATAATGCCAGGGCTGGGGATCGTGGACGCATAGCACGCACCGCGCGCTAGTTTCGTTAAGTTACTCTTTCATTTGATATAATTAAGTTATCCTATTTTAATGAAAACATATAATACATTTTCTGTATTAAAATTTCTCCAGCTGAATTGGAAGTAAAAATAACATAATATCTATTTATAGGTTGCTACACTTTCTACTATGAATTGATGATATTTTTTGTTTGTTTATACATATGTCCCTTTTCTACATAAACTACATTCATAGCGGGGCGCAAATTAGAAAAAGAAAAAAACCATTGCGTAGACCGGTGTGCTGACTGCGAGTCCAACAAATATATTCACGGCGAGAAGCGAGCGTGAGTCGCTACGGTATTGACTTATCAAATGTCAAATTTTGTATTTCTGACGCATTCATTACTGACGCTAGTAAGCGCTGTTTCAATTCTATACAAATTGTAGCCTACGCTCTCGGGGACGAGTAGCGAAGAAAACTCGCACGAGACACTGGTCTATAGACGAATGTCTCAAACCATTTTTGATCCGTTGTGGACGCAATCGGAGATGTGCTGTGCAAGCTCCATATTTACGATTTCCTTAATCGCGTATTCATTAGTTGCAGATGTAAGCCAATGGATTAATATGAAATTAAACCAAATCTCATTGCCACGACGCCTAAAGGTAATTGTCAAATATCGCCGCCACTGTTTCAAACGAACTGCGATTTCTTCACAAACATTTATGAAACTATTGAATGAAATTTTAAAGCAACAAACAAGAAATTAATAATAAGCCTAAAGCTGGCAATAGGGATGGATTTTAATAGCTAATTTGTCATAAATTGGTTTTATTTTAACATGGCTGCTTCTAGTTTGGAATCTTGGAACGTATCCCTCGTGAACGAGGAGCTTCTACTGTAGCAAGCCACGAGCGCGCCGCCCGCGCGAGCGCTCCGCCCCCGTACGCGCGGCAGCCGTGCGGCTCGCATCTCGGATGTGTTTCTGCCACTTACATAAATGTAACCCACATTTTTATCACGCGGTTTTTATAACATTAATAATTTCGTGCGACACATTATTTGTTTATCCTTTATCGCGACGCGATATGAAGAGGTATAAACGACGCTGACTTAATGTAAGTAGCGTGTTCTGCCAGGCTTCTTTTGAGCTAAGCGTGAAATAGGTACGTAACGTGAAAATAAAGCAGACAGAAATCAAAAAATCGAAATTTATAAAGGGTTATAGGTACTTAACTTATTAGTGGATAAGGGATATATTAGTAGATGTTGTGTTTCGTAACTTGGTGATTTCAGACGGTATTTTCCTGGGCGCCCCAGCAGAGTAAAACGCTGCACCGCCAGTATGCGCTATGTAGAGTTCAGCAATTATCAAAAGCGACACTTGAAAATGGTAACTGAAATGAAATAAAATGGCTATTCCCAATTGCCTTCTGCCAATATCGGATTCGAAACTCTTGAACAATGCGACCGGCATTATCGTTTGAGATAAAAACCCTTTATCTCGTTGAGAGCAGATCTCCCAAACATACCTATTATGATACACGTACGTTAAATTACTTGCTTAACAACTGGAGCCCCGGGTTAACGACACCACGACACCAAAGCCATTTGACTATTCAATGTACGTGAAAATAAAGGAAAGTATCACATCGGCGCTTTTATTATGTAGATGCGGTGGAGCCGGAGAAGCTCACTTCCATGAGATTGCCACGCTTGTGGAACAATGGAACTTTCATTTGTTCCGGTTTCCGGCATCCTTGACCTTCGTCGGCGCGTTCTTAACTTTTGTTTGTTCCGGCGGCTTCAACACTCACATCTATATATCTTTTTGTCGTTACCGAAACTTTCGGGAGACTTTCGTTCTAGTAGTTTCTATCTTATAATAAAATATAAACATTGTCAACGTCACTGAAAACCTTAGCCAAAAACCAATATCGATTCTCTATGACAAAATGACAAAATCTTTGATATCTACGATGATATTCTTCTCTATGGTTCGATACCTACTATTAAAGGCAACTTATGAACTAGATAAAAATAGTCACATAAGAAGCCGACTGCGTCCGCTGTTGCCTGATAGTGCACGGGAAACGAGCAGCTTGCACATCCTGCACGTCGGCTGCGTTTCGCCAGCGTAATTACGATTCCCGACGCGGCCCGACGTGGCCGACATTTTATGCAGCCTTCCATTTTGTGATCGGAATATTTGGCTGCTGGAATCCACTTTACCCGGATCTTAGGAATCGAGTTGAGTTAAAGTGTTAAAACTATGGACTTTCTGTATAATATGTAAGTCATTATATAAAAAAGAATTCAAATTGAATCTTCAAATTTAATTTAAGTGTTACAGTATTACAGTTTTAATATTAAGTAAATATATTACGATATTCATGTGATGTGCTAGAAAATAAACTAGTAAGCGGTCAGCTAGAAACCTGTATCTGTGTAAGTATTAAGCGTTCAAGGAAACATTAAACAAATCTCATCAAGTTACAAATAAAACGGCCTATCCTATTGCAGACCGTCGGATCGGTGTTGCTATATGTACCTACTGTTGTTGTACAGGGTTGTCACGTTTTGATCAACGATGCCCATTATTATTCTGTAGACCCAATAAATATGTACATTACTACTTATAAATAAATAAAACACGTTTTGAGCTAAGCGCAGCCGCGATCGTCCGATTGTCCCGTCAATGAGTTGAGGGAATGAAATGTGAGTATGTATGATACTGTAAATGCAATGTGCAATGTCACAATATTAAATGCATTCGGGCCGTACCCGTTCCCACTATTGGGCATAGTTTCTTTCGTGGCTGCGGGAGCTGCTTCAGTACGAATTAACGGAGACAAATTCGATCGCTCCGAATGAATATAAAATTAAAGCAATAATATATTTTTTAGTTTCCCTGATACATTTTCAGTAGTCATGATGGATTAGTATGGTGAATAGTGTCGAGGCGAGCTCCGGTGCCCAATAACATAACGAAGTGGGCGGCGAGAGGCGCGCGATACACGAGGCAGTGAAGAACAGAAAGACGATCGCAATGCGGATGGCGGCCGGCACCAGTGGGATAAGTCGTGTCGCACGTTGAAGTGTAATATGATAATTACGAGCGAGCGACGGCGAGCTATTTGAAGGACTTGTACGCGACTCTAAATATAGCTTTTTTATAACTCTATGTTGTAAGAGCTTAGACGATATGAGAATGAGAGTACTGTCGGAGACGCGGAGAACGACTTGTGAAAGTATAATATGAGAACTTACGAACTCCGGATGAATAAACGAGGTTTTCTAACTACTAGACCAAGAAGTCCATCGAACAATATGTATGTGGTCAAATTTCACTTACAACTGAAATTACTCATTATCGCAAATTTCACAACGCAACTAAAACCTAGAGTTACAATTCGACCTCTCGATAAACTATGGATAAATAAATAAATATCAGCTACAAACGAATGTTATTATTATCATTGTACCATCGCGTCAAATGGCGAACGGGGTAGGCAGAGACTACCGAATGTGATATATCTCTAACGTTATAGAACTGACGTGCTTCTCCCATTCATCACTATCTTTATACACACGCGCTACTTTCGGAGAGCTCGACTCCCATCGGCCAGTATGTAAAGCAAAATAAAGAATGTAAGCTCACCGTGCTCGCCGGATGCGCCGGCAGCAGCACCACGGGCCCGGGGGGCGGCTTGCGGGCCTTCCTCACACCCTTGGGTCGGCGAGGGCGCGTGCCGGCCGGCGCGGCGTGGTGCCGCCCCAGCCAGCGCGTCACCAACTTCTCCTTGCTGTTCGCACTGCCGAACTCCGGCTCCTCCTGGGACAGACGGACGGAGTTTAAAATTGACGTGTGATGCTCAAATGTAATATAATTACTGAACGATATAAATGGTTTCTAACACCGCTTAGAAACTCTCATGGCAATGTGTGAAATAATAGATATATTCATTGTGTCAAATAAATATGTTCATAACGTCATGACACGATCGATGCGTGGGTTACCAACAGACATAGTGCGTTTCATTTCAAATTCAACACCAAAGCAAGCTGGCTGTTTTCACGGTCAACAAGCCCGAGAACGTAACCTGGATCATATGGACATGGGAGCGAATTATGGTTCTGATTACTTTGAAAATGTAAATTAAATTAAGAAATCCAACGCTAACTACGAGTATTTTAATCTCAAGAAACTCCTGCCTGAAGAAAATTTGTTTGTTCGTTAACTGAAGCAACGAGGAAACCAGTGCCGAAGATCGAATATCAGTTCCTCTTGTTACCGTGTACCACTATACGTATAGCTATAGCTCCACTTATGATAGCTTACCTTCTTCTTTTTCAGCGTTTCGCCTTGAAGCTTCGCTTCCAACTCCTTGCATAGCTCGTGGCCCCTTAGCTTCTCCAGATCCTGAGCTTTCTTGATCTCGTCCACGTGGAAAACGCAGGGCTGGACGGCCTTGAACGCGGGGTCGAACTGGTTGTGGTCGAAGGCCCGCTTGGGCCGGAAGCAGGGACACACCCTCTTGGACAGATGGTAGATGGACACGATGCAGACCAGGCAGTGGACCGAGGCTATGATGAGCACGGCGATGTTCGTGAGCACCGGCGTCCAAGCTTCCATTTCATCCTGAAAACACGTTTCAATTAGAGCGCTTGTCACATTTCAGTGCAACAATTGAATCGCGCCCATATTTCATTTTTTCTTGGATACATATTAGTTTGAATTGTTGAACGGCGTCATTTAATCTCGAGTTTGTCAATCGGTAACATTGAGACTACAATTATTTTCAAATTCTAAAGCACCTAATTCTCCATACGATCCCCACGTGCATGTTCGAATAGACGTACATAAGTATGTTCATAATTCGTTCACGTTCGGTATGTTACTTGAATAGTAAAGAAAAGTACACGATTGTGAATCCTTTCCTATATAATGCTACGAGATCAATCCGAGTGTCACGAGAGCGGCCGCGGGCGCCGCCCCGCGCCGGCGCCGTCGTTACCGCGTTACTCGTATTGTGTAACCGCATCCCGCAAATCCGCACTCTTCATGTGTCCGCAGAGGTTCCCGCAGCCGCAGGGCCGCAGCCGCAGGCCCGCAGCCACAGGGCCGCAGCCGCAGGGCCGCAGCCGCAGGGCCGCAGCCGCAGGGCCGCGTGTAACGGAACGTGGCCTCGATGCGTCCGCTGGCCGAAATTTACTTCTATACATGTTCCTTTCTCGATCTTTAGACGAGTACATTAAACTTCTGTCACACTTTTAGATTCGTAAAACTTTATTTTTGTCAATCGACTCTGTCCCGATTTTGCCGCTCGATTCGGAAAATAGTTCGTCGCGACATATTATATCAAACAGAAGATATAAAATATTAGAGATTACAAGATGTTTAGTAAAGACGATCCGAAGAGAACCAAGCAATGGTAGAAATCCCAGAAGAAATGTAAGCATTTGATTTTAACTATGTAACCGCGACCAGGCCGGCGGGCCGCCTGACGGGAACTGGTCCCCGTCACCTATGGACACTTGCAATGTTCGAGGAGTCGCCGGTGCGTTGCCGGCTTTGGAGAAGAGCTCTTACATGCAATACATACATACATACGTACCACCCAATTTCATGAATATAATGGAAATTATCTATTATAAGAAATACAACAATAACATGTCAAAAACGCTAAAGTCTCATTCCGAAATATTCTCACCGTCATTAACCCATCAAGTAGTGATTACGCCACTTCTGGTCAAGGTTCGACCGAAGCCAGTAATGATATAATAGAGAGCGTTATGGCAGCAACCATAGATGTCACAATTGCTAGTAGCGGCACTCGGCCGGGGCGCACATGCCTAGAGAATGTATACTATATGTATATGTAATGGGCACACATCAAGTCAGAGACGATAAAGACAACTAGGTTATGTAAAGGAAACAAAAAGGAACCTTGCTACTTTCATTAAATAATAATATTTAAACATAGATCGAAGCAGCGATAGCCTAGCGGTTTGACATACAGTCACCCGCACCGAGGAATCTGGTATCTGGCACGCAACTCGGACTTGCTTAAATGACGCCCGCTAAACGGTGGAAGAAAACACCATGAGAAAACCTAACCTAAAAGCTTCTCACTGTGAGAGGAAATCCGTGTCCATCGGTACAACAATGAAAGGGTGGGGAAAAACAGCAGATGGAATTGAAAAACTGACTTCAACGTTTCATTCGTGCTTGCGAAATTGACGACTACATCCGGTCGGTACAGGGTTGGCCGACTCTACCCGTGACACAAGCTGTGGCAAATACGATAACGTATCTGAGGCGGTTGGCTGCTCGCTGCACGCGATCTCCGGCGATGCTGCGTTCCTTGAACTTTGCGTTTTGGGAACCGCGATTACAGAATAATGGTGAGAACGGCGCCGCCCCGCGCTCGTGGACACCGATCATGTTTTTCGGTAACATTGATGTCATATCGTCATCATTTTATGTCATTATTTGACGTGACACGCGACTGTGGAAGTCACTGCAACATATCTTTTTTCCACGCAGTGTTGTTCCATTGCCGGACGAGGGTCTCCTTCGACAGTAAAAAGGTTTGAGTATATACGTTTGCTTTACTATGATATCGACAATATTATCACTGACTTCTGCTACAGCCGTCAATACTTGTAATTTTAGTCCTGAAAATGTCCAAACACTGTCCACAAACACAAGTCATCCCGTTCGCTTCCTTAGACAACATAAAACCTTAATTAAACCTGTTTTCAATTATACGAATTATTACTGTGGCTTCGATTACAATATCTCAGTTCCTGTCATTATTTATATTCAAGTACTGTGCGTGTTGTAAAAAAGGTAAAGTAAACCGAGTAGTAATTTTTTGCCCAATCAAATTGTTATTATAGTAGTAGTGGACATTGAAAGAAATATGTTAGCATATACTCGTATTTTCAATTTCGTCATTAACTGGCGAACGATGCAGGAACCGGCGCCTGCGCGTGACGCGTCCGTGCGGCTCTAACAACACACCGTTAAACTCTATTATTACAAACGTCGATAAATTACAATCAAGGGTCGTTAAGTATTGAACGAGACAGAAATAATTGGAGAATTGCAGGCATGAGTACCCGATTCCTACTGATTTTAAATTCGGTAAGTAAATGCCTGTTTTATTGTAATCTAACTCATAGACCTACATGGTACGTTGCATACAGCGGCAGCCTCGGGCGGGGACGGGCAGAACAACCGAAACTCCGGTAGAGAAAGATTATACTTAAAGCTTTCTTTTCTCCTTCTTGACTAATAACTCTACGTAATAAAATACGTTCGGTATAAATATACATGATATATTCATATTAACGTCGCGCAATAGACAGGGGCCTCGCAGATCCTGCCGCCCGGGCCTCGTAGGCACTGCGGCCTGGGGCTCCACAGCGGCCGACGCCGCCACCGATTGCATCAACGATCGAACCGTACTCGTACACCGTTGCCACACATCGTACACTCGCTCGCACAAAAACTACCGAGCAAGTAATTTATACGAAACTCGGTCCGATTTCCGAGTGTCTTCGTGACATCGGCGTGCATTCGCAATGCGGCCGGCCGCTCGAGTAAAGTACTTACTCAACGCTGCAACTGGTGCATGGCGAATCGTTTGTGCACCGAGAGACACTTGCGTCAGCTCATTGATAATGATAATATTATCGGGCTCGCGTCTAAGTTTATGGTTTCTTTGGATTGTCCTAATTCGCATTTCAGAAAAGCTAAAACTTAATAGCGATACTTAACTTTGCAATAACGGTTCGTATGAACGACTCGAGCCGACTTTGACGAAAAATTGTACATCTAAATGGTATCGCTCAAATATAACTTATTATTTGCATTTTCTTTTAAATGACCGGGAATGATTCGGGTCAAACACATACCTACACATGATACCTATTAATCACGCCTGCAAAATGTATTCTGTATACAAAAAGCATGTGAAAGTGATGTAACAGGCTAGGGAGGCTTATTAAACTTATAGATAATGAAGTTAGTTGGCAAAATGACATACATAGTAAGGGACGTATCCTGAACATGTACAAGTAAACGTTACAGATAAGGAGAGTAACGGCGGAACGGTAAGCGCCTGCCAATCACACTAGCAACGACGCAAAATCAGCAATTTAAATATAAAAAGGAAAAGTTAAGGAAAAAGCAAATAAGATTTATACCTAGGTAAAAGACAGCCTTAGGACTTACCTTAGTTATACCTAGGTAGAAGACAGCCTTAGGACTTACCTTAGTTATACCTAGGTAGAAGACAGCCTTAGGACACCTTAGTTATAAGACCATATATGGTTCATTAAGTGTAAAGTACAATTGTTTATATTTTGCCCTCCTAAGTCGTACAACATATGGAACTATTTATAAATTTGTTTTTAAATTGATACATTTATAGTATACTAGCTTTTGCCCGCGACTTCGTCCGTGTGGAATAGCGACTTTGAGCATCAATTGGAGTATTTCAAAATAAATTATAGCCCATATGTTGCAGAGTTCAATAGATATACAACAAAAAAAGTGTCATCAAAATCTGTCTATTAGTTTTTGCGTGAAAGCCGGACAACAGACAGACAGACAAAAATTTCAAAATGTTTTTATTTTGCCTGGGGTTACCTGTATTACCCCTAGGCGTATTTTTTTTAGTTTTTATGCAATGGACAGAATTGAACTCTTCTACAGTTTTATTATATGTATAGATATAGATTGGGTGCTCGAAATTAAAATGAATTGTAAATACGTGAATTTTAAATGTAAATATTTGTTACAGTACATACCTCAAAGCTAGTCTGCAGCGGCGGCTGGCGCGAGACGTCTCTCTGGAGGCCGGTGGCGGCCAGCACGGCGGCGCTGTTCCCGCACGCCAGGCACAGCAGCGACAGCGCCAGGAACGCGGTCAGCAGCGGACTGCTGCACAACAGCAATAATGATAGAGACAATGCTATACGCGGCTATCTCGTTCCAAATTAAGCAACTAAATAACTGCTATGTGGTACAGTATTGTAACCGAACAGCTGGTAGATATACATCATACATACTACAACAATGTAATGAGTCCCCAGCTATAGCAGTATGCCTCAAAGACGGAGAAAGAACAAGTAGTTTTTCTGAAATTCTAATGATTTCATATCTTATGCGTAGATCTTATCTTAGATAGTATAAAAAAAAGTCGCTTTCTCTGTCATGTTATGTCTGTCATGTCCCCTTGTTCCCTTAAATATTTAAAAATACGCAACGGATTTGGATGCGGTTTTTTTTTAACAGATAGAGTGATTGAAGAGAAAGGTTTATATGTATAATATATAGTAGAGAAATACTGT
>DWUN01004732.1:0-10476 GCA_018249975.1 Passova gellias | reverse complement strand
ATAACATCCATTAAATAGTGGAGAAATACTGTTATAGTTTAATATGGCAGAACAACGTTTGCCGGGTCAGCTAGTGGTTTATAACAGAAGCTTAATTTTATTGTAGAACAGAGCTTTAAGGATATAGCTTGCCGCTTGTTCGCTGGCGCGGCGGAGCGTGGTACGAACATACTTATCTGGCGACGAAATTCGGCTAAATACAAGCGATTTTCTCATTTGCTTCTACCGTTTTGTGATAAAACGATAGCCGATACTGATGGCGGTTTATTTGAGCGCTAACTTTTGTAAATTCAGGCTCGCACAATGTTCCAGTAATTTGTTACAGACAAAAATCTACATGTGTATATATTTGTAGCGTAAAATACATGCATACATACATAACACCACGCCAGGTCCATAACGGGGTAGGCAGAAAGCACCGAAAATCATTTAAATTATTGCGCATTAATCCTTTTTCTTTCTCCTGTCAATGAACTGCAACATTAGTGCTATTGAAACATAAGCGCTCGTCGGTACAATACATTTTCCGATTCCCACTAAATAAAACCGTTTTCTGGTTTATTTAACAGCGAACAAACGTAACATCACGCCTGTAATCCGCGAAGGGGAAGGCAGAGGAGTGTAGTACACCCCCACAGGAACAGTTGCGTTCAATCGACGCGTCGTCGGTATGAATCAAAGGTTTTATCAATTTACTATTTACTTTCTGCTGTTTATTTTCTGGACTTTATAAAATGTCTGCCCGCTCTCGTGGGCTACTGGGAGGGGATTGTTTTTGTTCGATTTCCTTATCGAGCCTTTTTTAGTCCACCGTTGGGTCCAGGCTTAAGACCTCATAATGAACGGTTAAGAGCGTCAGCTGTTCTACGTCCAAACGGACGAACAAATCGAATTACTATGCGGATTAAACCATTTTGCATTTTTATTAAAATTTTCGTATATTTAAAAATTTCGCGTATTTTATGTCAGTTTATCATTTTTATATTATTCGTTGGCTGAAAATTCGTTGGATAAAAAGCACAAAAAATCAAAGGACATTCTCAAAAGAGTCGAAAAAACAGATAAAGGATAACATTTTGAAAAGCGATTCCCAAAAACACAGCGGCCGGCGCCGCGCCGAGTACCGGTTCACAAACAAACATTATATATATTTTCTTTCAATTCACTCACTAAACGAAATCCTTTGACGTTCACACACAATAATAAATAACAGGGTAAATTTCGGAACTTTTATATGCCCTGTATTCCGGGGTATTCGCGTGGAGGACAGCGGGCGACATTGTTTCGCTCGAGGTCTGTAAGCGAGAGGGTGACTCGCGATTCACCTTCACTTGTTTGTATACAGTACTCGCTCTGTCACGTGCCTCCATTCGAGGGGACTAAACGCTGTATCCGATCCTTTTAAGCTCTGATGACTGTGATAACACGTAGTGTTGTCAAGTGTCCAAATGTCGATTCACTAAAGTGCCACTAGACTTACCTACTTAATTCCTTAAATTTTCGATAAGTATTTAGTAAGCGACTACGACTCTTTTTAAATTCTAGTACTGAACCTCTTTCGCAGGACCAGGAGACATACGCGGCTCCAAAACGAAATGACGGAATATTCAGATACGACGATATTAAAATATTTTCTATATTTTATCTCTCGTTCCTAGATAATAATAGTACAAAAGACAAATTTAATGATGAGCATTATCCAAAGCATTATGTACCGGCCGAGGGACTTTCATGTCATTACAACAGGATAAAGTCAAACGTGCCCATACTCTCGTCGGAGTGTCCCTTACGTCTTGATCGCATTGAGGTTGTTTGAATAGCAGGCCCTTAAGTGGACGTTTTGTGGCGGTGACCTCCAGGGGATAGCGTCTATAAATAAAGAGGAGTATGCAATAACCGCCTTTGTTTTTGTATGTAAGTACTTGATGGTAAGTGAGTCGTAGCTTTAAATGTAATCCACCTACATACATAACATCACGCCCTGTCCTTAACGGGGTAGGCAGAAAGCACCAGTGCCCAATATCTCTGTCCTTGCAAATCTGACGCACTTCGTCTACATTCATCACTCTCTTCATGCATACACGCCGGTTTCGGACACTCTTGACTCTTCCGTCAACCAGTATCCGAGCTATTTGGTCGAGATATGACAGTCTAGGTCTCCCTAGGCGCCTACATCCATCAATACCCGCATTGTATATGTGCTTTGTCATTCTAATAAGTGCTTATTCACTCTCATGTCTAAGCTGGCCATTTGATCATAGTGTAAATGATGCCTGTGTTTAATTGAAGTGTTGAGGTTAAGCATATTAAGTAGTGCACACTCGTTGTCAACCAGTCTGTTGTTACAATGTTGGACATGGATCAAATTGAGATGTAAGCCAGAGTCTATCGCGCATTTCTAGTATTGGCGGAGGTTTACGTCGCTCTTGTAGTGACGGGGTCAAACACTTGTTGTACAGAAAATACTTACCATCGACTTTTTTTCCTTTTAAAGTGGCGGTACGTTTGCTCCAGAAAAACGATGGGCAACGTTGTACTTAACAGATTGCTAGGTATCTTGTATCGTTCTTGGCACGAAGTCTGATATGAGATATATTATAAGAACATATCATATAGCATAATCCTTGCTAATGATAACGCTGAAGCGTTTGAGTTTTTGATTGAATGCACTATTCTCTGAAATTACTGGTCAGATTTGTAAAATTTGCATGACATTTGATAGCCCAATTCTAACTCTAACCGGCATATAACATACCAGCTGACCTGGCAAACGTGGTTATTTTACTGCTTATTTTAATTCCTGCTTCTTTCCTATTCATCTTAGCGTGATGTCATATAGCCTAAAGCCTTCCTCGATAAATGAGCTATCGAACACTGAAATTTTTTTTCAAATCTGACCAAAATTTCGTGAGATTAGCGCGTTCAAACAATCAAAAAAAAGAAATATAAATTGAAATATGAATTCTATGTGAGATTGAGATTGTCATAAAAAAGAGTTGTCGTGTTCCGAATGTTCTGCTCAATATTAATGTTAATATTTCTATTTGTGATTATTTGATTATTTCAATGAAATAACACTAAGAATGTACGCTCAAGTCTTTTATTTCTGATAGTATAGTATAGATGAGATATCGGTTAGAACGGCTCGTTATCTCTGTTATTTCAAAGTTAAGAATATATGTAGACTTAGAAAATATAAATTGACTATAGGCACGCGAGTGAAACCGCAGAGGTGCAACTAGTGTTGTACGTTCATAAGTAACGAAGCATGGCAAGCCGAGCCGAAATCTAACCCGGTTTATGTAAATATTAACAAATTATTGACACGGTGACATCGAAGCTACGCGAACGAGTTAAAGTAAATTATTTGCTTTTACCTCGCGGTATTGGGGCGAGTACAGGTGGCGGGCGATATACCCATTCCAAAATGATGTTCTTAATTTACTGTTGAAGATTGGATTTGAAATTAATATGCATTTCTTGAATCAACTTCACTGTAATCCTTCTTTATTTCCCACTGTTGAGGAAAGGTCCCACATCACCCTGCTATGGTGCGAATTGGAAGTGGGAACGATTAGTGTTTCAGAACGACAAACTTGGCACTAGACTTTTTATTATATATGATTGATGTCCAAAAAAATATCATTTAACCTACCAGGATTGAGAAACGAATCTATACGTATAATAAAATTGTAGAAAAGTTTAATTCTGTACATTGAATAAAAGCTAAAAAAACTACCTTTAGGGGTCTTCATACAAGTGATACAAGCCAAAAAAAAAATTTGGAAATTCTTCTCTGTCTGTCTGTTGTCCGGCTTTAACGCAAAAACTAATGGACGGATTTTGATGAATCTTTTTTGTTATATAACTATTAGACCTCGCCAACATATAGGCTTTAATTTATTTTGAAACACTCCAAATGCTGGCCAAAGTCACTATGCCACGCGGACGAAGTCGCGGGCAACAGCTAGTATAAAATAAAATGTTTAAAAAGGGAATGACAGCGTCATCCACCGTTAAAGCCAAAAATATTGAATTACTTATATTACAATATTTGTACATAATTGCATAAAGTCAGAAGTGTTACAATACTGAGCATAAGGACCCTCGAGTGAGAAGCCGAAATCTGAACCACGAGACGCACATCAAATTAATATTGATATAAAGATTGCTAGGTAAAGAAGCCACTTTTGAAGAGATTCTCTTAAATTTCCCGCTAGGTGGCGACCGCCGCGCGCCGCGCCGGTTACTCTAGTGCGGACGTGTGGCAATAAGATCAGCCTATATTTGGCATAAGGTAGTATGATGAGGCGAGCGTTCTATAGCTTATTCATACTCCGAGTACGTGCCAAATATCTCGCCGACTTCGTGTATGCGCATAACTTTACCTGCTGCGTGAGATTTAGAGACTGTACTTACTTACACGGGATACTTTAATTGAACATTGCTCTACATTTGGAGTGAGGTCATCGCTCCGTGCGCCGCAATGATCGAGTATCAGACAACTGTTTGTTAATGAATTTCATTTGTCAGATTTTTTTTCATTTTATGTCAGATTTTATTCATTTGTCAATTACTTTATTGTATTTAACACGTAGACCGAATTATCCCCGTAATGGATTTTGGATTAATCGACGATTAAGAAATTAAGCGGTTACAGATTACTGACTATTGTGTCTTATCGATTGGATGATACGAATCATCGCACAGTAAATTACGACGCTATACGGGAGACACGGGTAACGAATACTAGCAAGAAAAGAACAAAGGTAAGTTAATCGCGAACATGATTCAATACCGACGTTATACGCAGTAACTGTCTAGAAAGAACTCAATACGAGATAAGATTCCATTGCGAGTCTCGTTCTAATTTCACCAAACATTTCACACGAGCGCCGCGCCGGCCCAAGTTTCGGACGTTTAAAATGATGTATGGAATGTAAGTTACCATTTCTATAGCGAACGGAACGATAAAATATTGCCTGACTTCAGTTTCAATTGCAGACGGGGTTCGGGGTATTTTTAAAAGTGTATCCTTTGTTCGAGAATTAGGTGAAGTAGGTGAAGTACCCGCTTTTATAGTGTTTACCGCTCGAAAGTTGATATCGTTAATTATCTTAACCGTTTCGCTATCATACTCATGTTATAACATTCTATTTTTCCCGCTGTGAGATCTCTCATAGTTATTACCGGAGTCACGTCACGAATACAATTTCTTATGTAATGAAAGCGTCTAATAATTTTTCTGTATTCTATAATAATTTTTGTCGAAATTCATATACGAACTCCGAAACTACAAGAAACTAAGGAATTGAGATACATTTGTGTTGCCTTGTTCCAATTATTTTGTTTGTCTTATTCTCGACCAATTATTACGGGATTACCTTTGAAGTCAAGACCAGCACTCGTTTGAACAGTATTCGCGAAAGATAATAGAAAAAAAATCCACTTAATGGAATTCTTTGTTTGAAACATACAGACAATTGTTTTAAGACTCACCATAGTTACAATACTTCGGGGTGTATTCGAGCACTATTTCTCGAGCCTCTCGGAGTCCCATTTACGAAATTACTTCGCGACGCGAACAACCGACCGTTATTTGCTTTAGACAAACTTTGATACAATTTTCGAGTTCTCGTTTTTTTTTGGACCATTAAATTTTATGTGCATAACTTGGAATTGTTTACGAAACACACAATAGACAAGGCAATAAACATCATCAGTGTTTGTGTAACAGGCTTAGTTTGTGTAACAGGCTTAGTTTGTTCCCTTGTTTTTTGCCCATTCGACGTTGATCGCAGGATTTAATTCACTTTCATTGACACAATCTTTATGTTCTACATTTTTATATAAAACGTTTACATTAATGACATTGTTTATATATGCAATATGAGAAACCCGTTCTGTGCTATTTGGTGTAGGTACCTATGGATTGCATCGACACCTTTAAAAGTAAAATAGGTACAAAGTGTTTAGTTTTTAAATCAATCTTCTGTGTGCATACTTATTCTAATAACACAATTGTGTGAGTTTAGTATTCTGATGCACTTTAGGAAAATTCCGTGTTCCAAAGTAATTGCAGACCTATTTCTTGGAGACGTAGTAATTATACCCTCTTCTTCACCAGGGTACGGTTCCATTAATTAGTAGCCGGCAAGCGCAATACGTAGGCAAGCTTCCAATTAGGTCATGACAGAGACCCTGATGCTAAAGTAAACGACGACGCAACAAAGGGCGTATAGATGACTACTTAGGAACTTTTATACGATATAAAATATACATACGTACCATTTTAAACAATTATGCCCATTGGAGGTGCGTATATCCTGATAATATGTTAACTTGGAGGGATGAATTAAATAGAATACTACTTAAACAGAAGTTCGTGGGTATCTTTGTCGTCGCTAAAGAAACTCCATTAAACTTTGTTTTCAAAGTCTATGGGATATAGTGATGAACAAACCTTATTATATTTCGTATACCATTATATAATAAATTCATTTAAACAGCCAAACTTGTTCTAAATAGAATATCCGACAAGTCAAGAACTGACAACAATATTAATCACAAACTTATACTAGGGAATTCCGAACGCTGACCAATCTCTTGAATTATGATCAAATTATACACAAACTCAAAGGTTCAAACTTTGACATAATTGTTTTGTTGGTTTAATTCCTTTTTAGCTCAAACAGTGCAGAGTTATATTTGAATTAGCTAATGTTATTTTACTTATTTATATCTATAGTTGACCCAATCCGATCTGTGTGTCAGGCGTTTTTTAATATCGTCTCTGAAGAACAGTTTAACCCCAGAAAAGTGTAAATCAGCTACAACTCCAATATTAGTAGTAACTCGCGGTTAAAAACTTAAACAAAACTAGGCGTTGCCCGCGAATTAGTTTGCGCGAAAACCGAGGTAATTCAAGTAGAATTCCGTCGATGTTTCACTTCGTTAAGGGTTGATTTAAAAAGTACTCTAAGTTATCTTTGCATTTGCTCGTTCATATATCGAACTGTGACTTGGAAACGTAAGAGACGGAAAGAAATACCTGAACATAAATAATATTGGTATCTAACTAAAAAATTATGATTCTGTTTTCAATATATTCTATGTATCGTTCGGATTGAACCAATAACACTTTTATGTAGACCAATAAATAGGTTGTTACAGCGAAATCCAGATTGCTACGAAGCCTATTTGTGCGGACGCAAACAAAGCAGCCACGTGTCGACGGGGCCGTTATTAAATTCGCAAATTCAAGCGCAAACGTTGTATAATTGAAAAACTATCGATCTCGTTTAGCGGTGACCGAATTCCATCTCTATTTTGTTTATGTCAGTTGGAAATCCATTGCGGATCTCTTCAGTCGCAACAGTTGTTCGCGAATAGATGTGTGAATATTTAATAGAAGAAGAAAAAATTTAACTTGATAAAAGGAGTATTTGAACTCCAAAACGAACTTTGGAAACTAAAAATTGATATCGGGATAGATCCGATACTTGTGACGTTATCTAAATAATATTGACGTGAGTAAAGCCACTAACGACGTAACTAAATCACAGTTATGCAAATAATTAAAACAATCGAAAACATTCAGGGTGAATGTAAAATATACAGGCAGCCAGTTTAATTGGTGCAAGCGGCCCGAGGTGAATCGATTAGGGACATTAATGGGACAAATCGTAGCGGGCCCTTTGACCCAACGAAGCTAATGGTGCGTGAAGGACTGTGAGTTGAATAGTTCCCAGTGGAGTTTGTACAAGACTCGGGATTTTTTGATAACATTCTCTTATGAAACAATATTTTTTGCTAGTTCTTTTTACACGTGACCTGGTTCGTGAAGAAACCTAAATAATTCCTAAACAAGCCCGTGGTTCAAAATATGTAACCTATATGCTAATGTCGAAGTAATCTCCACGTACATTTTAAGCAAAATCTATTCAGCTAAGCCATTCCTATCAGATCTCCAGATAGATTTCAGCAACGTGGCTCTATGGGGCCTAGAGACTTCATCGCCTTCTAAAACTTGTGTTTCCTCTAACAAGTTGGGGGAAAATTGGAACATGCTTTAAACTTTCAATATGACTACAACGGTGAAGAAAAACGTGTGAAGACCTAGAATTTTTAGAGTTCTCCACAATATTGTTTAAGCGTTGCGTATGTGGCCCACGGTGGCCCAGCTCGACAGATGACGGCTCTAACCTCTTTTATATTTCGACGGTATAATGTTTAACGGGTCGATGACGATGAATATTTGAAAATATGTTGCTTTGTTCCACTCGAGTAATAAAACATACTAAAGCATTACGAGCGAAACCTAGTTTTCCCTCCGAAGCTCACATTTTATTATATATAAGGTTATGAAAGTATAAAATTCTCTACAAAGAGAAGTAATATATCAAAGAGAGATTCCGTAAATGGCACACGTGGAATCAGAGAAATACGCAGCGATGGATAGGAAGGTCTCTAAGTATCTGTCATTGTTTTTCGAGTTTTGTAATGGAATCCTTCTGTAATATACGAAAGGGGAATTCATAAATAACACGAATTCTGTGTCTACCAAATGCGCATGACACGTTTGATACTACGGCAATGGGAAAGATATATATTGTTTCAACGAGCGATATTTGCGCGTATTGTCTTAACAAGGACATATTTAATTAAGTGTAATTTTTGTAGAACGTAAACGAACGATCCGCACAACGCATGCTGGTTACGTTAGATACTCGTATGGTGCGTGGTGATGCAATTAGATGTAACATTCGACTGACTGACCACATCAGACGACCTGTTTCCGCGCGGCGTATAAAAGAAAAATTATAGGATACAAAAAAAAGTACATCTTTCAGATTGTAATTGATTAAATAATGAATGAAGTAACTTATAAATGTTTCCAATAAAAGAAAATAATGATTTCCTAGCTTCAACCACTTTGCATATAGCGCGTTTTATGCAAACAGAGAATATTATCATTGTTAACCAGTGTTTTTCATTCACACCTAAACAAATATCGCGGGCTGTGACAGAAGAGATAATTCAGCTGTCACGAGTCCCCTGACGTGTTCCCACGATCTGTACTGTTAGATCGCCGCGCAATATACCGTCAACGATTGTGTCTCATAGGACTGTATATAGAGATAGGACTCGGTTTTTGTATGTTCAGTAGATGCTGGCATTAAGCTACAGCCTTACCCGACATATTATTATTATTTACTATCTCTTGCGATGACATAGAATACTTCATTTCAATAAATAACTGCTTAAGAAACAACGAACATTGTCAGCTGTAAAGATGTACTTCGCTTCCAGTCATTCTCGGTTCCGTCGAAGCCTTGACAAGGTTCATTCCAATAGATTGACCCCGAATGCTGTGATCGACGTCACTCGCTGCGCAACGTTGTTCAGAATCATTCACAGTTGGGGCTCAATTTTTATATTCCTTATTAACTCTGATTTCATTTTTGGACAGAATTACTTCATTGTATCGATTTTGTCCACAAATTGACCCGAACTATATATGTGTTCTCTTCCGCGGATTGTTAATTCCACTAATTATTTGTTGCCCTTAACTAAAGTTCCGTTACAGTGGATTTCCAAATAAACCCGTATTATATTAGCAACAATATAAGTTCATATAAATAGTCCACTGAGTAGGGCCTCTCTCGTTCGACTGACACAAATCCTACTTAATTATCGTGGAACGGTAGCAACACAATCCTGTCCCGTGTCTAGCGATTGTAGAGGCTCCAAAGCTGTTTATGCACCATCCGCTTCGCATATCCCCAAAAACCAATACGATTTTTTTATATCTTTTAGTATGATCTGCACAGTGTTTAATAATTCTCAGTTGATAGCACTCAACTGGTCGAAGACCCAATTATGGTTCAAGTTTCATCTTAATCTAATACGTTTTTCTCAAAAATCACATTTGGGGATGTCGCGCGGATACGGAATAGCGAATTTCCAATTGGACATTGTAATTTCCTCAGCCGCCGGCGACCCACGTCAAATGGTTGTCTCGTTCGGCGAAAACGTCGCAAACTACACCTGAATCAGATACCGGGAGCGAACGTGTCGGACCGGGAATGTCGGAGATCGGAACGGGAGCGGTGTCCGCAACCCTTCTATTTCCGATTTCGCCCGCGCGAGATTAGCTTTTTTTGCCTACGAAATTATTTACCGCAACATTGACAAATCGTTCGGCTGGAGCGGATAAGGAAACCGCTTACCGTTCGCTGGTCGTCGGCGAAACGACGCCAAACCCATATATACATTTATATATAAACAGTATACCTCATTTAGCACTTTATATTACCGTAGTATACTGTGAACAGATAGGAGAACGCTTGAACCCTTTTAAACTACGAACATGAGTGACGACTTAGCGTGATATTATATAGCCTAAAGCCTTCCTCGATAAATGAGCTATTTAACACGGAAAGAATTTTTCAAACCGGACCAATATTTCCTGAG
>DWUN01004731.1:0-10477 GCA_018249975.1 Passova gellias | reverse complement strand
TTATGTAGTAAACATAACCTACCAAGTTTATCTGATTAAAATCGGGTCTGTCATTAAGGAGGTACAAACATTCATATCCAGTATTTAACTTTCGTATTGTTTACTAAAATTATTAACAAGTTTAATTATATACATATATCAATACACACTCTATATTAGATACTACAAATGCATATATTTGTATGTTTGCGTGCACGTGTGCGTATATCTTATACATGTATATCATTCGTGACGATTTGTAATTATAATAGTCTTTAATAAAACATTCTTGATACCTTATCGCGAATTTACAAGTAGCTGGCCATTACATTGATAAGAAGATAATAAGAATCAAAACCCATCCACAACCTTTCATATCGCTTAATTAAATTCTCCTTGCTTAGAATATCATACGACAAATATACGTAAAGAAATACTTTAAACATGATCTTTATTCCTATCCTACTTGTTTGTATTGGGGCTTCTGTCGCTCAACCGACCGAGAAACCAAACACTCTAAATGTCATAACTGTACCCACGAACTGCCCAGAAGGACAAGAATTGGTAAATGGAGTATGCCGTGATATTTGGAGGTGGCGAAACAACCCACGGGCAGCTGATCTAGGAGTAATGTAAGTACTTACTTAGGCCTAAGACCTAAATGTTATATATTGTTCGATGTTAATGTTGTACAGTATCACTGTAGTTATCGTGTAATAATTTATTGGCATAGCTATGTTGAGACACAGTGCGCATTAAAAATATTTTTGAACAAAAATTCCTATACTCACGTAAATAATTAATATACCGGACTTGTTTTAATTACTATAATATATATTAAATATAGTTAAATATTATGTAAGTACTATGTAATAGATCGTCATGAAAATCGCTTGGTAATTTAATACAAAATTGAGGAACACCTAAATCTCCGTTAACTACTATCCACAAGTCGGTCACTGAAAATTTTAGAAACTTGTCATGAATAATATTGTGTTGAAATATATTGGTCCGGCGCTAGTAACATATGTACGTTAAGTGATAATAGTTTAAAATATTATTATTTTTTTTTTTTTTTTGATTTAAATTGTACAAATCTTCAGTAATATCTTTATACCTTGATAAACCTAAATATATAATATCTTTACAGACTTTCCTCGTTCAGTAACAGAAATGTTGTGACAGTACCAACTAACTGCCCTCCAGGGCAGCAATTAATTAACGGAGTATGCCGCGATGTATGGAGGTTCTTCAGACCTACGACACCACTCCCGAAAATATTTTATGGATCGTAAGTCAATTATAGTTGGCATAGATTTGTATTTTTATGCAAACAATAAATCTTCACGTTCCAATTCTAAATCACTCTGAAAACAGAAGAAAAATGTATTAATATTATATAGCAGGTTGCAATTTTTTTGTTATAAATAAAATATTTAATGAGTTCTAGCCCAGGGAATTTTTCAAGTGTTACGTTTTGTTTTTAATTAAATAATCTACTTTCCACCCTATTTATGAAAAATCAACGTCATTTATATTCAATGTTGATAGCAGGAATCTAAGAGCTCTCCACTTAATGAGATGCTATTACAGAAAAACGAGTCATACGCTAAGCATTGTTGATTATATTTTATTCATACAAAAAATATTTATATTTCAGAATTTTGGAAGATAGAGACAGAAAACAAACGGATACAGAAGTCAACGTTGACACATTTGAGATATTATCTGAAGAAAATAACAATCGTAACATAATCAATGTTCCTAACCAATGCCCTGTAGGGTACAAACCAGATGCTTTCGGAATCTGTCGCCAAATTCTTATCTAATTTTTAAGTGGTTCCGTAATAAATGTGCTACCTAGTGTAGATCCCGTCTATTATATACTCTTTGATGATTAAAAAATAAACTTTTATCGAAAAATTGCAACCATTCTATAGTCATTCCATTTTCAAACCTTCCTATTCAATCTAAAATCCATTCTTTTCGGTCACTGTAATAAGTACCGGTGTAAAACAAGGCAAGATTCAAAATAGAATAAAAAATATTGCTTATTATAATAATAATAATTAAATACTTACAGAAAAGAGAGAAGAGAGAGTTAATCCGTATTTTTTGTGTAGATGTCTATGTAGTTTTATGTAGCTTAACATTAGAACAAGTTTCATTAGAAACTTTTCATGCCAATTATATGCAAAGAAAATTTTTGTAAGTCTGTGTTATGATAATATAAAACCTATTTTATCTGTGCGGATTGCTTGCCAAAATGCCAACCCAGCCAAACCTATTAAACCAACCAAAGAACTATCAAGTATCAGCCAACTTAAAACTTTATTTTGACAAATGCATTTGCAACAATGTTTAACAATATTTTTCAATAAACCTCTACTTCAAGCACTACATTTGGATAACTTATCAATTATATTAGATGTGTACAGTAATCAGGATGCTCATAAGTTATATTTAAAGTTAAAAAATGACTCACTATAAAATATGATACGTCCTTTGCAAAATCTGTACATTTATAGTATATGAAGAATGTCTGAAGTAAAAGGAACCAAAGCTTTGGAGCTATGGTGCAAACGTTTGGTGAAGGACTGCCCTAATGTACAAATAGAAAACATGACTACATCTTGGAGAAATGGAATGGCGTTTTGTGCTCTAGTACATCATTTCAGACCAGACTTGATGTGAGTTTCAAAACTACTGTTCATTTGTAGGAAAATAATACACTCTATTGTTAAAGAGATGTGATAATGATTATACCAATATTATTATTATATTATAATTATAACAGTTATTGCAGTATTCCTAATTTTCATATAAATTTCAGAGATCTATCAAAATTGAAGCCTGAAAATATTTACGAAAACAACCAAATAGCTTATAGCCTTGCAGAAAAACATTTGGGAATACCTGCGTTACTTGATCCCGAGGATATGCTAGAAAATGAAGTGCCTGATCGGTTATCAGTATTAACTTACTTATCACAGTTTTATCAACGACTAAGTCATACAGGTGATTTTAAGCTACATATTTGTATTCTCCTTAACACCAATAAGGAAGTTTTGTAGTGGTGATTATTTATTGAATGCTCTGCTTTTATTGAATTGTTTCTGTATTCAATTGCCGATCATTGAGAATTATAGAAGTTGAAGACTATTACTACTTGAAAAAGATGTTTTTTGAACTAATTTTAATTATAACTGTGGTAAAGTTGCAGATTGTCTTACAAATGCTAGACTTTTTTTATTGTTCTACTGCTGAACATGGGGTCTACTCTCATAATGAGAAGCTTGTAGGCATAGTCTACCACCTTGGCTTAATGCAGTTTCGTAGACTTCTCACATACTTTACAATTATATAATTTACTAGCCATTATCCATGGCTTTTGCCCGCATGGTCAAAATAATTTATTTTGTTCACACTTTTCACCATTATTGCACCTTTAACGCCATCTATAGCACTTATTTGATTAAAACATGTTTTTCCATGGAAGAGTGATATTTTTCTGAGAAAAAAAATTGCCCACGACAATCTCCAGCAAAATCAACCATTGCATTAATCCATTACTTCATTTGGAAGTGAAAGAAGGACAAAGCAACACACTTTCACATTTCTAACATTAGTATGGATTTACAATTGTTGTACCTAATATGTTTACTCTACATATAATTGTTTAGTAATTCTTAAATTATATCAAATTGAGGTCATTGTTATTGAGATTTCTGTGGCCAAATAATAGCTGGCTGTTATTTGTACTTGATTCAAAAAAGAATGTAATTGCTTTTATCACAAATTTATATAATACTGGCTTTAGTCCGCAACTTCATCCACATGGAATAGTGACTTTGGACAGAATTTTAATTTTCTAGGATACTTTTATTAAGACGCTAATCCACTCGGACGAAGTCGCGAGCACAAGCTGGTATAGCCCACGTGATCAATGACAATGTAGCATTCAAATGGTGAAAGAATTTTTAAAATTGGTCCAGTAGTTTTCAGCCAATTTGTTACATACACACATACATATCTGTCCTCTTTATAATATTAAGTATAGATTAGTATAGATATGCAAGTGGATAACTTTTTTTTAACAAATCATGTAATTCAGAACATGTTATATTAACTGCCACTTGTTTCACATGTGACAGCAGTTTTCGTTGGATAGGCCCCTTCGCTTCTGGCAATTGGCGCGGTTGCTGGTACACAGCTGACTGTAAAAAAAGCTGTTTTCTGGCAGTCGCGAGTAAACACAAACACAAGAAATAGACAAAAATAAACCTTGAATCAGGCTGAATATTGTATCAAAGTTTGGGCTGCAGAATTTTTCCTGTTTTTGATGTGTGCACAAAGCAACATTTACATATAACTTATTTATAGATGAAGGATAAAAAATATAATTGTAAATTCTATAGACAAGACAAGACAAGCTTTACTTAAACCCACAAATTTTGTAATGTCACTATTCTCAAGTGCTGAAAAATTATATAACTAGTTAATAATAATTTTTAATTTCCACAAAAATTAAAAACTTGATATGTACATATTGCATTTCTCCAGTTGTCAATTTAGATTCCTTAGCTGATTAATCAAAATTTATCTTGAGTATTATAAAAAAGACATAAGACAATATTTGAATTGATGATGGTAGTAAACAGAAATGTAAAATTTGCAGATTTTTAAATTGCAGATATCAATCAGTTATCAAAATTTATTTTTAAAATACCTCATAGTATCTCTACATTTGTGATTTCCCAGTCATGTTTCTAAACTTACTTCTTGTTTTATTTAGTGTTCGGAATGACAATATTATAAACTAGCTGACCCGGCAAACGTTGTTCTGCCATATAAACTATAATTATAATCAGGGCCCCGTATATAAATTTTCATACTGCTAAGTCCAGAAATGAGAAAATTTCCATACAAAATTTACCCACCCATTTTACGTCTTTAAAAGAGTATTTTGTTTATTTTACCAACCAACACAGATCATTTTTAATTGTAATCGAGAACATATATGTACCTATTTTCATTCGTCTAAGTCTAGAATTGAAAAATTTCCATACAAACTTCACCCTCCCATTTCACCCTCTTAGGGGTTGAATTTCATAAAATCCCGTCTTAGTGAGCACTTATGTCCTTAAAAGAACCCGCATGCAAAATTTGAAACCCCTAGTACTTGTAATTTGATCAGTGAGTGACCTTTTACTTTTATATATATAGATGACTATTTTTTTTGTTATTTTGCAGTGAATACAAAAGTTTCTGATAATGAACCGAAAGTGGCATCTTCGTCAACTTCTGTGCAAGCATCAGTGAGTACTAATAAAATACTTAATGTTTATAGTTTTAAAAGCACTGTTTGTTGCATGCTGTATTTAGCACTGCTCTTTTGTGATGTGTTATGTTGTCCACTTTTATTCTTTTATTTCTGAATCTATTCTATATGTCTCATAAACTCTTGTAGACCCCAATAAAATTTGGAAAAGTTAGTTTGGACAAATGTGCTGCTTGTGGATTGCCCGTTTATCTAGCACAGAGGCTGATCGTGTCACAAAAACTTTACCATAGAAGATGCTTCCGCTGTAAAAAATGTGAAGGGCATCTAAACCCAAAGAATTTCACAGCTGATGAATTATTTGAATTTATATGTGATACCTGCAACAATGAAAAAGACATACCAAAATTTCTTAATAACAATGATCAAGTTGGAATGCTCGCATTTAACAGTGATGTTTGTGATAGCAGTCCAATCAAAAAGGAAGAACCTGTTAGCATAAAACTTAAATCCCGGCCTTTGTCAATCTTAGGTAAGAACTTATGTTATGCAATAACTCTTTATTTTCCTATGCCATGTGCATGTCTCTAAATATTTCTGTTTCTATTTGTACTTTCAAGAAATGTTCGTTCTTGTTAGTGTTATGTATTCATGGACGTAAAATATCGCTTTATGTTACAGCAGCAAATGTATGTGAAGTGTAGAAAATATAATATTGATTTTGATAGTCCATGTTTTGTTATTGTTTAATCAACCAACAGTAGATATTGAATAATATACATTTCAATTTTTATTCATGTAAAAAAACATGTACAATGTCCTATAACATTTTCTTTTACAGAGAAAATAAATTTGTTCGAAAAAAATATAGAAAAAGACTCAATTATTGGAGAAAAACTTCATAATCTTAATTTAAATAGTAATAATAGCGTTAGTTGTTTGCAAATAAATGAGAGCCACAACACCAATAAAACATTAATTAAATCCATGGATTTAGATATCAAACCGAAACATCAGATACCAGAAAAAAATGATCTTGTAGTAGAAAATGAAGAGCATTTATATAAACATGCAGCAGAAAAAATATATAAGACCAATATTGATAAATTTAATTTTTTACAAACTCAACTATCTGGTGAGGTAATCATAGATAATGATATGAAACCAGATAAGAAATTTAGTGACGAAAAATCAAACACAGAAGAAGTTTTATCTGAAAACTATCATCCTAAATCAATCACAGAAGTTAGCATGTCCAATAATTCAGTAAATGCAGAATATAATATAACGGATGATAGTAGGATAGCACAAAATACATCTTTACATTTAGATGGCACTGTTTCCTTAGATGTAAGCAATGCACTTCATAAGGAACAAGAAATTAGCATAAGTGTTCCACCAAGAAGGAAAAAAAATATTTCGCCTGGGAACAATAAGCAAACATTGAACAATGATATAAAATTAAATAAAGAAATAGAATATCCTGATCACTTAAACCCGTTTTCAGACGACGACGAGGACTCTATGGTAAATGTCTTTATTAATTTTGCTTTTCAATTATTTACAAATAAAATCCTTACACTTCCTTACTATTCTAGGCCGATCAAAATAAAATACCTCTAAATCAAAGAAAAGTTAGTACTAATCCTTTTGGTAGCAGTGACGAAGACGAAGACAAAGATGATGTGCCGCCAATCCAACCAATCCCTAAATTGGCAGAAAATAAAAGTTCAACACCAATGTATGTATTAAAAAAAATATTTAAAAAGTGATCGAGATGAAGTAACATTGATTGATAATTTAAAACAAGTTTTGCTAATGTAGCCCTATTTTTAATACAGAAAACGACACATCACAGCTTGCAACCCCTTTTGGTCTGATGGTGAAGAACCATCTACTGACGAGGAGGAGCCAACATCTAGAAGGTATATACCAGATTTACATTTTTGAATACGATATATATATTTATAACCCGCACTTAAACGGAGTGGCGGAGTATGTGCCACACCACCCGCACTCGCAAGTGAGCCTCGTGCCCCAATGTAGGACGTATTATAAAGTAATACTCCAGTCTTATTGCCAAAAAGTCTGATTCAGGGTAGCATTTTTTAGATTACCAGTACTAGTATGGCTAGTACCTACTGGAGAACTACCAGTGCAAAGAACGCTGATTCTTTTCTTTTCCTGAGCCTTTGCCGAGTGGAACGTTTTTTAAAAGTTGCCTCAGTTTTTTAAAGAGCATTGTACTTACAACCGCGGTGTTAAAAAAATCCGACCTCGAAAAATCGAATTTTAGATTATGGCAGAAACGAAATAAATGTAAAGTGGTGCGGTAGAAATGAGAACATAAACAAGTACCTGCTTGTGGTGTTGGTATAGCTGATAAAGTTAAGAATGATGAAATAAGAAAATGATATGATGTTAAAGAAGATATAGTAATTGGGATTAATGAACGATGGTTGAGTCACGAAACGCTAAGACGAGAGTGAATGGTAGAGTCGGAAGAAGTGGACCTATACGTACGTACTTCAATCAAATCGTAGACGTTTAAGTACGTTTAAGTACGGAAGTTCAGGTCAAGAATACCTCTAATAGTCGAGCCTGTATGATGACGTTGATAAAAGTAGAAGAAGCGAAAGTATTTTGTCAGAACCGTAGAAGATAGAAATCCTCCTCTGCCTACCATTATGGGAAATAGGCATAACTGTATGCATGAATAAATATTCAAAGTGAATTATCCTGGCCCAGCTGAATGTTGTAAGGCATAGTACTTGCAGATGTTATGATTACTTGTGTGGTATTCTTTCCACGTTTGATCCAGTTCAAGCATGTACAAGTCGTCGATCACGACTAGTACGCCCAATCTGCCCGCAAGTACGCCGCGGCGCAGGAAGCCGCGCGCCCCGGCTCCGCCCGCTCTCGCCGTACACCTGGATGCGCCGAGCACTTCCATGGACGACGTAGCAAGTATCTCCTCGCTCAGCTCCCACACATCCACTGTACATTCGGATCAGGTTAGTTTACATTTATTTAAAACCAAAACTTTGACTTTAAATAAACGGTGCTCTAACAAATATTAAATGATAAGCTTCCCGCGTCGTTAATAGCTTGTAAAAAAATTATCATAATATATAATTCGGCTCTTGGTACACATTTTATTATTTTATATAATTAACAAATTTCCATTTTTTTTTTCGACAAAAATACATGTAAAATATAATTTTGGACACATACTAGGCTTACTGTGCCTGCAGGCTGCGGCAATTAAACGAATAGGTTAGAAGATATCACAGTTTGGCCAGCCGCCTCTGGCAGCAAAAAAACACCAACCATTACATTCCTAATTTAGATTTTCTAATACTTAATATCATGCTTAGCATACTAATATAGTACTAAATACTCTCAATGCGAATCAGGCTCTTGCCTGACTGTCTGTTAATTTTATTCGAAAATAGTTTGCAGAGTGGGGAATGGAAATAACAGTAAACGAAAGGAAACAATAGGACGACTTAAGTTAGTCTTGCTTAAACCATATTTTTTTACTTTTAATCCTCTCTCCATAAATAACAATATAATGAATTATTTTTATGATTAATCGAATTATTAATGTATTCTGTTATCATGCAAACGAAGTCTAATAAAAGAATAATGTGATAGAAGAGGAGGAAGAAAAACTTAAATAGTAATGCGCATATTAAACTCTAGACAATTTAACACCAAATGTAAAAGTCGTCAAGGTTATGTATTTAACCTTGTTCTGAACAGCTTATACATTTTGGAGCAATATAACTAATTGAATCCAATCAAAACCTGACCAAAATCAAAACCTGTCAAAAATGTGACCTGCCTCGTGTTATCATTATATGAAAATCTTAAATTAAAGTATGATTTTAAATACAGTGGCATTGCAATTTTTCCAATGAGGTTCGAGGTAGCTGATTACCGTTAACATTCTTCATAGTAGAGCAATAATACGTGAAGGCATGCAGTTTGTCGCCTCAGCGCTTGAGTGTCGTAGTGTAACGGAATTTGCGCCTACGTCACGGTACAATAATCACTTCTTTATCTTAAGTATATTTCATACAGTTTATATACGCGTACTTACATATATAAATTATATTTATTCCTACGTTGTACACTTCAAGTAAATAATCCCTCAGAAAGATAGTCATATGAATGAATATAGTTAGGAATAACACTTTCTGATAGCAAGTAATATCGGTAGTATTTATTACTTCTAACTAGAATAAATTAAAAGTGACATTCGTCAGACAAAACCTTATATGTACAATTATTGCTAATTACAGTCATGGCTAAAACGTTTCACACACCAACATGAACACTAGTAAACATACTTTGGGAAAACAGCTTTACTAGTGTGCCCCTATTATGTATCAGTGGTTAACGGCCGTTTCACTTTTATAAAGATACACATTTTGGAACGAACTTGCTGCCTCATTTATTGGCTACGGCATCAATTTATTGTTACATCGAGGTATAAATTATCTGGATACGATACGCATGAATGTAAAATTCCACCGAGTACATTACGACAGCGTACCTATTTCCATACAAATGAGACGCAGATACCAAGGCAATAATATATCGTATGGCATACGCGTACGTACTGTTAATGACTTGATGCCATATTATTCTCATTTAATGTAAAACATATTCTTACATACTTACATCATTTTTCAGACACCTACATATACACTTCAATGCAGGGTCCATTTCGGTTTTCATTGGCGGTCTTGCGCCCGGATTTCTCTCGAGATATTCCCATCGATCGCAAGTACCGCACCGCACGCCATGCATTATCCCTAAATTGCTAAACCACCGAGCGTGGTCCGTCATCAGCGTCTAGGGTGGTCAATTATCTTTGGGGATCCTTTCTGTGTCGGGTCAAGGCAATATGTGGAGAAAGTGTTTTCACAGTAGGAATGTTTCAAACAACTCCGATATGGATAACACCGTGCGTGAGCTAAAGCACTCCGATCTAATAGTATCTTTCACCTAAATAGGCAGTGTGCATGTGTACATTATATGCTTGTCGCTATTGAGATCTTTTGAAGGCGATTTAGGGAATACATTCAATATGTTTTTACGTGGAAACAGAAAAACAGATGTTTTATTATCATCTTTCTTACATAGTATAAAACAAAGTCGCTTTCTCTGTCATGTTATGTCTGTCATGTCCCCTTGTTCCCTTAAATC
>DWUN01004730.1:0-10477 GCA_018249975.1 Passova gellias | reverse complement strand
TGCAAGGACAGAGATATTTGACACTCGGTGCTTTCTGCCTACCCCGTTCGGGACCTGGCGTGATGTTATGTATGTATGTATTATTTGCTATTATTTGTATTTCAGGTGTATTGCGTGTACTGCACACGCGCAAATCTACGAAACCTGATATCATATCAGTGGATATTGCAATCAACGCGTGCATTCTTCTCACTTGTACGACTGGATTGGAACAGTAAAAAAATAACAATATACAGTCAATTAAATAATCAAAACGATCTTCAATAACAGCCCCCTAATAGATGTAGTCAATCAACTAACAGCAATTCAATCAGTTGACATAATTATCTACTAGACCTATTTTTAGTAAACTTAGTTCCACTTCTTTGTTGATGGCTTTAATTGACTTACCAAGAGGTGTCTCGTATTCAATACAATTTCGATCAATTTGTAAAAAAAACATTCTACTAATAAATCATAATTTGTAACAGGAGCAATCTTCTTAAAAGTTTTTAAACTCAATCATTTCCCTTTTATTTCCCTGCTTGACCCAGTACTTATCACGGCGCTAAATCAAAAATAAAAGTACAGAATATGTTGCAAAATTCTCGTACGTGAATTTGTGGGAAGTTTTGAATTCAATCTAATTCTTTCTCTGTTTGGACATGGTAAATTCTTTATTAAAATTTAGCTGATCTCTGGGGTTGCCTTCTATTGAAATTTCGTGAGTTTATAAAAGAACAAGTAACAAATTAATTTGTTTTCACAGACCGAAAGACATCCGGGTATGCAATATCACAAACAATGGATTGAACACAATATCTTGGGCGGACAGTTCCAAAATAGGTAAGTCTAAATATTAGGGATTTTAAGCAGTGCGGTCTACCTGCCATGACCTACTGATCCGAAGCGTGGACCCTGGTCAGCGTGGTATGTGGTATGAAAAGAGCTATACTCGCCGTGACCCTGATAGATAAGGTCCGAAATTCTGACGATGACCAGGGTCACACGGCAGTAACTAAGGACAGTAACTAAGTGATCCTATAAGGGTTCCGTTTTTCCTTACAAGGTACGCAACCCTAAAAATGGAACAAGTAATTTACTATCAAACAAAAATTAACAATGGACCAATTATTATTATTAAATCATCACACTACAATTTATACACATGAAAGATATTTAAAATAAACCACAACTGATCATCTCGTATTTTTTTCTTCATTCTTCAGCGCACCGTCATATATTGAAATACCCATTTCTGGGATGCGTCTGGTATCCAAATATCACCTACAATGAGTCTCGAATAATGTTCGAAATTAATGCGTTATTCGCACATTGGCTTCCTGCGCTGCTAATTGATGCATTGCTGTTCCTATTTAGAAGAAAACGCTTGTGAGTATATCAAATTTGATAGATGTGCTGTACATCCTACTAAAACAGCTTAGGCTTTTTGAAGCGTCTCTTGAAAATGTCTGAGCATTCTCGTATTAATAATTTAATAATGTAATAAAACATGGTGCGAATGAATATTTTATTACTGTCTTGTTTCTAAAGAATAGACAATTGATAAAACATTTTACGATATTATTTAAAAAAATCGCTTTAACATTTAACATATATTAATATTTATTTGTTCATTATTTGTATCTATTGTCTAGTATGATTAGAGTTCAAAAGCGTATACACCACGGTACACAGCTGCTGCGTTACTATATGAATCGGGACTGGAAGTTCGAGAACGATTATTTTCGATCCCTACGGAACAGAGTGACTAAAGCAGAGCGAGAGATATTCTTCACTGAATACGAGGTGAGCAGAGAACATTATTTTGTCATATTATGAAATAGCGCAAGGGACAACGACCTCAACACTTCTGGTCGTAATAATAATCGTATGTAGGTATGATACGTGTATGATAATCAGCGGCCCGGCTACCATGACAACGGCATTCAATTGTCTAATTTGGAATAGGATAGCCGTGTGTGGAATTGTCTCCAGTTGTCTCCAATATTTACTTTTCATGCCGTGAGGAAACTTGTGATCAGCTGTGCGACGAGAAATAGCGTCATAGTGATGATTTCACGATCTTCATTAGATGATTGTGGGACGAACGTTAGTGGTATTTTAATTTTTCTTTAATTTTACAGAAAGTAGATGGAAAGAGCTACATAAAAACGACCACCCAGGGTGCTAGGCTGTATATTTGCAAAGATCCACTGTCAAATATTCCTAGGGCAAGGTGTCAATTGAAACTGTAAGTAAATCAACAAAGATAATATCTCTACTTCAACCTACTCCTGGTCCTTCGGTAGCGATGCTCCGGCTTTTCAAACGTCATGGACCAATAGCTTAAGATTTTTTTCTTTACCGACGTCTTTCATTTCGTCCCTTGTTTTACAGAATTTGATTTAGTGTTTGTGTATGTATTTATTTATGACGAGCTGTACCCCGCTCTGTTAGGCGCGGGGATTTCGCTCCCGTGGTAATTACGGGATAAAAGTCTGTATATTGGTTATAACCTCCTCTATCTTCCAGTAAAAGTGCCATTCAAATAGGTTTGGCCATTCCAGAGATTAGCCCGGAAAAACAGAATGTCAGACAGACAAAAATTTTGAATAAGTTTGTATGTTAGTATCGTGTAAATAACTATAGGCACTTGAAAAAATAGTTAATTTCAAATCATATACAAACACTTAATCCATATTTGTCTATTTCTTTCAAATATCATGTACAGTTGCCACTCTATCAATATCATGTACAGTGGCCACTCTATCAATATCATGTATAGTGGCTACTCTATCAATATCATGTACAGTGGCCACTCTATCAATATCATGTATAGTGGCCACTCTATCAATATCATGTATAGTGGCTACTCTATCACTATCATGTACAGTGGCCACTATTTCGTTTTGACTTCTCACAATACCCAAAGTATTATAAAATAAATAAATAAAAATAAAAAAGCCTAAATAAATGAGAGATTCCGAATCCATGTTTATATTGTTATTCGATGATACAAGAAAAAATTGCAAACGGCGAATTTACATTGCATTAAATAGAGCTGTTAATGTCATCTACTTTATCGGCTTCGCTCGGTAGTACCTATGTACATCACTCTAGTCTATTGTCAATCATTTCCGCAGCGTACGCGATATAACGTATTTTTTGGTATTCTTTTCACACGTTGGGTTACATTATCGAAGTTATCATAGAGATCCCTAACTTTTTGAAAATATACTATCGCCCATGTTCATCAGGTATAATGTAGGATTCTAATGGTGAAAGAATTTTTCAAATCGGTTCAGTAGTTACAGAGGCTATTTAATGCAAACAAACAATCAAATCTTTCCTCTTTATAATATTAGTTTAGATATACATTTCTGCCCGAAGTCAACATCGACTCGCGCTCTCATAAGACTGACGGGTGTCCTGTTTCTTCAAAGTTTTCGATTAAAGGCCAATATTTTGACTACTGTATGTACAACAAATGAACTGTGATTATTTACTTTTATTTATTTTTAGGTTATACTGTCTCCAGTTGGCCGTCAGAGTATGTTTTGCTTGGTGGATCATCAGTTTCGTGTATTATAATGTAATGAAACTCTTCTAATAAATTAATATCTACGTGTGCAATATAGAAAACTATTATACTTCTACAAGTCTTATTATTTACTATTACGAAAAAAAACTCCACAATCATAAATGTCATCAAGAAAAAATACTTGATTGTAAAAATTTGCTTTTCTCTCGGTCCACGTGAGGGATAATGAAATTGAATTATTATTTCTAGCCGAAGAGAAAATTTTATAACCCTTTTTAAACTTATTTTATGATAGCTTATTTTTCGAATTCAAAATAAAAAAGAATAAAATACAGTGAATAAATAATGCGGTAATGAAAATAATAGCCAATTATTTAAAAATATATATATACTTTTCTTATGATGGCAACATTATAACATAGCTTTCGATTATAAAACATTAGAACTTAATATTAAGTGAGCAAACGTATTTTTATCACAATATAATTTTATATTACTATTTATAATATACAATTATTTACTCTTTACATATTATATACGAACGGATATAACATAAAATAAAAGTTTGTGGCAAAAGTAATGTAATGTGATTTATTAACAGGTTTTACAAATGGCGTCAACTGTCATTTTGTTTTGTCTGTTATGTTACAGGGATAACGTTACCGAAATACGGGAGAGATCCGGAAAGGCCCTTAATGTTATTTCAGACTATCAAATATACTTATATTGAAAACAGAACCCAATATTTTTCATCTTTGGCAAATTGATCGCCAGTTGACATTACGAATTTACTTTTGCCTTTATTTAATTTATAATAGCATCTTTTATAGATAGTTGGTAGTTTGGATATGTTTAAAAACATTAATAAACGAGAACAGCTCGGGCCTCAATGATTACAGTCTTCCAACTGTCGTTCAGCTTCCATGTATGTATACTGAAAGCTTTTCCCTAGGAGTCATTGCCCATATCCGAACACGTAGAGGCGTTGATTTAAACTTTAAGTATTGCGAATAATTATAAAAAAAATGTTGGATATAATATATTTATCATTTCAATCCATCTGCTTATATTTTCTTAATTGATTACATTATTATTAATTGTAGCACAACTTACTTAAACAGTACAATTTCGCTACTGTGATTCTATACACTAGACACGTTCAACCGCATAAGAATCATAGGTACAAAATTATGTAGGCACTATTGGAATTCTTTGATTTGATGGCACTATTGCTTATTGCTGTCCGAGTTAAACAAATATTAAACCCGCAACTATTATGAGGTAAATAATATACATTTTGAAAACGTGTTAAGTTTTTTATAAAACAGCGCCATCTATTGGACGATTTTACAAACAGTAATAAAAATAGTAATTTAATTATATATATATAGCAAATAACAAGATTACTTTTGTCGAACCATCTTCCAAATAAGGATAAAATAAATTCTATAAAGCGTCACAATACTCGCAAAGGTCGAGAACAAAAAAATTTATCACAATATTCTTATTTTTCGGGCAGTTGCGAAAACTTGTACGAATGTCTATATTATAACAAATTTACCATATGTCTATATTATAACAAATTTGTCATAATGAAAGAAACCCAATTAATGATATTCAAATAAACGACCTAAAAGTAACCAAATATAAATTTAAATTACTCCCAAAAAAAAATCTACCCTCTTCTTACCGTGGACTATTACTTTCACCCATGAATAATATTTACAAATAGTCACTTTATATAACTATCCTAAAACTAACCTAATTATGAACCACAGTATTTTCAAAAGAGCCGACAGGACGACCGTTAGAGCGAGATAGTGGAATACCTTCAATTTCATATGTTTCCTCGCGGCTTGAGGAACAGTGTCTATCGGGTCCTTGAGGAGGTACACGCGAACCCCTCGGATGTAGTTAATGAAATAATCACTCCAATCTAGCGAAGCGATGTCGAAGTCAAAAATATGTTTGTCCGAATCGCACAGCTCCTTGAAGAGCGCTTGTGAATTTTTATTATGGAATTTCCAATCGCGTGTCGCGAAATAACCGATCACAGCCGAGAACTTATCGATCTTTCTATACGCTTTTCTTAACCTGCAACGAACACGCATCGTAAGACACAAAATCAAGTGAGGCCACCTAATGAAATGAAAAAAATGAAAAACTGTTTCAGCTAACAATTGTATAACACCTCCATTTAGCGGTGTGTTTGTTATTATTATTAGGATCATTTGACACACAGTTATCTAATTTCAAAAAAGCGAAATAATTGCTTGTGTTATTCTAACCGGACAGCTGATAATCATTCCAAAGTATCTTACATATTTATGAGGTATCTTACATAGGCTTCCTTCCGATGAGCAACGCGATGCCATCAGCGATGTACGCGGGTATCCAGTGCAGTAGGAAGCAGTACGTAGAGTACAGGAAGTAGGAGGGCGTCAGAAACAGCAGGTAGTACCACACCGCCTGTAGTGTTGGTACTTCCAATCCATATATCTCATTGTATTTCATGAACTGGGCTGTAAAAAAAATAATATATACAGTATATCGCAATGAGGAATTTGCTAGGCGGTACCTGTACTCGACTGGCATTCAATTACTACACAATCACGCCAGGTCCCTAATACGGTAGGCAAGTCAGACCAGGTCAGTACGTCAAGCATGTACACGTCGAGAGGTAAATATCTCTAGGCATTCCGTGTTTTCTGTGTTTTTTTTACCTGACAGTCATTGGAAATGTATAAAAATTTAAATACTAAATTATAAGTTTGACGATTTTTTAATGTGAAGACAGCAGCAAGCGGGCTGCAGTCACAAGGAGCATCTGCAACTAACTTCTGATAGGACTACGATTACGGCAGTTAGTGTCAGCGTGATGTTTGTGCAGTGGGACTTTATGCCCCACTGTCAGCCGAGGATCGTAAAAAGCCGTGTGTCAAGGCACAGGGCGAGGGCACAAAATTATGCCAGGCCCAGAGTATGCTGTATCAAACAATTACAGTGCCTTTAGGGTCGGGATTTTAAAAAATACAGACGAATTGAGTACCTTTTCCTTTTTGAAGTCGGTCAAAAATAAACAATAGCCTTACCCCAACTGAGCGGTTTTTGTTCAGACGAGACAAAGTTATAAACAGGTGACATTTGGTCTAATGGTGGCGCATCTTCATCGTTCCCGGTGTGATCACGGGCCGTTTTCCACGCTGTGGCGATGCAAGCGTTTACAACCATGTCACCGGGGACCAGGTCTGCGAGAGCTCTTGGGTTGCAGTTCAGCGTGTGCAGCAAACCAACCGCCGCACCTACCACCACCTGACAAAAGGAATGAAAATTTCAATAGCGTTTATATAAACGAAAAAGTTAATTGGAATTTTATTTTATTTTTTCATAAGGTTAAAAAACGTGCAGATATATTAATAATGCAAAGTCTAAAGACCGTAAAAAGCGAATTCTGTGTATTCTAAATAGTAAGTATTAGTACACGAATGCAGCCATAGATGGCGTTAAATGTTTGCTCCATCCAATGCCAGACTAGGCACACTCTGCTATTGTGACCTGATACTTGGTACATACATACATAATTTTACACCCAGCGCAGAACAAATAATCCCGCTCATCACAAATATATCGGTCCTCGATGGGAATCTGTGTATTTGTGTCATACTTACACCAGTTGGTCCATAGACATTGTCGATCCAACCCGCAACCGGCTCCTTTGCTGTTGCAATCACTGCCAACGACATGTTTGAGCATTAATATACTAGGCTTAGAATAAATATTATATTGACGTGAATTACCTTAGTCTGCTTATGGGCAATATACGTCTACACACTTGTATATGTATATTCTATTTAAACAATAACGGTTCTATTGGTACTTTCTGCCTACCCCGTTAAGGGCCTAGCGTGATGGTATAATAATAATTATTATTTAAACAAATTACATGAGTGCCACTTCCGGAAATGGTAAAAAGATGGAGTATGAGTCGCGTAAAATTGAAAGCCTTAAACATTTTAAATAATTGAAATTAAAAGAAAGGATCGTTTTAAAAACATTATAGTTCAATATCATGGTGCTAGATTGCAACATATTTAAATCCCACTGCTGGGCTTGAGTCTCTATCGCAACTGCTGGACACCTAAACCATTCTCCACAACGCTGCTTCAATGTTGTTATGTCAGTTACGAGTTAGTGGCGAACCCGAATGCCGTAAGTTTTTAAGCCTCCTTTAAAGCCTCCAAGAGTACTAATTATTATTGAATAAAAGTCACAGCTGGGACCAACAAACGAAATTTCCCACCAGCAATGATCCATTCGAATACCATAAACACCCTCTGTGTACAGACTTAGGGGTTTTCAATGTCACAAAATTTAGACTCTTACCAATAGAAGGCCTAAACAGAGCTACTGGAAGTCCTCTTGCATATTTCTTGACAATATCTTCTGCTGCCGCTTTTGTATAAACATATGTGTTTGGATAATCACCTAACAATCTGTAATAAATAATTATATGTCGGAGACGGTCATTAGAACGGGCCGATGACGGAACGAAAAACGAGTCCCTGTAGATGGCGCCACCGCGGCCATTTTGACACTGACAGCGTGCTATAACAGAGACTAGCCGGTGGACCAAGATCTTTCTGGAATGAATCGATCGTCTCCGTGAGAAGTTCTCCACCAAGCTAGGAACTGTTTCTCGTTTCGTCGTACGGTGTAATTTCAGTTTGCAATTGTGTTCAGTAAATTGTGAAGTGAATTAAATACTGTTAATTGTAATATTCATTATGTCATTGTTCGATTACCCATTTTATACGCCCACTATGTCGGAGGATGAAGCAAATAATACGGCCACGCCGGCATAAATTACAATTCTTATCATAAATTACTAGCTGTGTTCTTTATTTGCGCATAAGTAATATCGTTTTAAGTTGAAAAATAATTGTCACTCGGTGAGTAAATTCAAAATTCGAAAGCGTAAATAATGTTGCCTGTCGGTTAGTATTTATTCACTCTTATTTCCTTACGATGCATTTTGAATAGGCACACACGTAGACAATATCGTGCGATGAAGAAGTTTATCAAAACGCAACTCACCCGGGTGTGATGCTGTTCAGTATTTTCTCATCCATATTCTCCACAAAGTCGATCAACTTCTCACTGGGCAAATGAGTCTCGTAAAATTTTTCATCGATCACACGTGACAGACAATTACTGTAACAATATTAATAACATCGTTACGTTCACGGTGTTTCATAAAAGTATTGTAGAATTTGAAAGTTAGCTTCGCCTTCAACATTGAAGGTACAAACATTCGTAATAGGTTCTGTAATAATAATAAGATATGGGGACAATTTCACACACGGCTATCTGATTCCAAATTAGGCAATTGAATGCCCGTGTTATGGTAACCGGACAGCTGATAAACATACATACATACCATATATTACTTATATAGATATTTTTATTACGACCAGACACAGAACAAACAAATGTGCTCACCACACAAATGTTTGTCCTGGGTGGGAATCGAACCCATGACCTCCGGTTTTGCAGTCAGGGTCTCTAACCACTCGACCACGAGGCCAGTCAAATTAATAATACATTAGTAATAATTCATTAATTGTAATGACAAACCTATAAGCGGTAGACACATGAACGTAAGCCTTTAGCTTGGTACAGGCCCTGGCCAGCTGCAGCATCTCCCTTGAACCTCGCACGTTGATCTCCACAGCCGTCTTCAGGGGCTCGTCAAATCTGACGGTTGCGGCTCCGTGGAAAATAAACTCCACCTGATAATAATTAATAGCCATTACGGTGCAATTTGTAACGTTGGTATTTGGCGTGGTACAAGGTAACATTTTTGATCCTATACTGTTTTCGTTTGCCAAATAAAAATTTTCAAAGGAAAACTGGTATAATGAAGCAAACACTGCAATCATTACAATGGTAATAAAACTTATTACGGTTTTTACCACAATCTATTCGTGGCTTGAGCTGATCGTGAAAATAAAAATCATTCCGCATATAACCACTCGTTTATTTACAGGTAACAGGTTGCCGGTGGTGATCGGGCTATCAATTTCTGAAGTTTGTAATTTTTATATTTTTTATCCTCAAACGATTGTTCTTGTAGTGTTGACTCGACAGAACGGTCCAAAAATCTCTTAAAAGGCTATATTACATACCTCATTTACAATTTTCGTCCTATCTTCCTTGCTGATGCCCAAATTTAGCTGTCCAACGTCACCCTCAATGATGCTAATCTTTTCAATGAAGTTTGGCCTCTCCTTCTTCAGCTTATCGTAGAGCTAGAAAAGATAATTAACGTAAGTAAAACATAGAAGAGGGTGCTATTAAGAGAGCCAGAAGACCTGGTCAGGGCTACAAAGAACCAGTGAAATCATAAACGATAGTGTATGAGAGACGCTTATGTTCAATAGCTATGAAGATTTGTAGGCGGAGCTGATGAATTAGAACACAGGTGCAGGTGATGTTAGTAATAAACTGTGCATAGTACAGAATATTTTCCATATCTGAGTAAGGTCAGGAGGTTAGATCACAACAAAGGAATATTGGGGATAGGTAAAGATTAATATTTCGTCATATTCATTAATATTACAAAAGGTAATAACGTTCTTAATTAAGGCCGGGACGAAAGTTGTGAATAAATATTTATAACCGAAATTTACATTTAGAACACTTAGGACAAAAGGTTTTTTTTTTCTACCCTTTTGTTGGTCCACTGCTGGACCGGGTCTCCTCTTATAGTGAGAATAGATTTAGGCCATAGTCTACCACGCTGGCCAAGTGCGGATTGGTAGACTTCACACACCTAAGAAAATATTATATACTAGCTGTCCCGGCGAACTTCGTACCTCCTAACAATAAATAAACAGTTTAGTTTTTGATCATATTTGACGGGACCCATCGTACATCATATGATGTTTGACAGGT
>DWUN01004729.1:0-10477 GCA_018249975.1 Passova gellias | reverse complement strand
ATTTTGTGTAAACGTGATTTTGCGTTTAAAATTCATCATAAACTTTAAAAACCATTATTTGTAAGTAAAAATGATTAAAGACGTTAATTGGAAGAACAATGATCAAAATTAGCCTAATTTGCAGCATAAACTTAAAAAAAACTGAAGTTATCTCAATTTTTGTACTTGGCCAAGTTTCCGTGCGGGTGAGTGTATTTCATTTACATTTATTTTCTCCAATTTGCTACTAATCCTTATCAATATAAATATCATAGTCACCTTTGGCATTTTATCTAGATTGAAATTGTAGTTTACAGTAGATCATTATTATAAATACTTTACGAGTTATCACAGATTTAAAATAACGCGCAACGAAAAATCACTTATAGAATACGAAACACGGCGGCTACGGATGCTCACGTGGGTAGGGCTGTGATTTGGAGTGGAAAAAATAGAATATTAAATAATAATTTTACTCTGTTGACATAAAATAGATTTGTAAAAATAACTATTCTAATTAGAACTATTCAATAAGTTAGTATATTTTTTGATATAATAATAAAATTACCAAGTCGATATTAATAATTAATAAGAATTGTTACAATCCTTAAATAAACAACTATTATGTAGGTGATGTATTGCGAAACTTAAAATTTGGCGACGGACGTCGTTTTTTGATGAAGAGAATATCTATGTATTATTTTTAACACGCTTTTTTTGGCTTCGGTCATATCTATTATATGTATCTATGCATATTTTTAACAAAATCTTTCAACATTATTGTTACCCACTGCCTACGGTCTAATTTGCGTGAAAATTTAAACACGTGTCTAGATCCTATGACAATACAATATTATAAATAAGAATTAGGAAAGAAAATGCAGGTTAAAAAACTAAATGAAAACTAAAAAAAAACACTGTTTTGTTGCAATTCAAAGTAAAAATTAGAAAGTTTATGCTGCAAATTTAGGCTAATTTTGATCGTTGTTCATCCAATTAATGTCTTTAATCATTTTTACTCACAGATAATAGTTTTTAAAGTTTATGATGAAGTTTAAACGCAAAATCACGTTTACACAAAATTAAACACTGCAATTTTGAGCACTAGTAATTAAAAAACTATTCGATCTTTGATAACATCTCGTACTCTTTAATATCGCGTGTTTTCTCCTCTAGCCCTTATGACAGCCTGCATTCGGTCTGGCATGCTTTGGATGACATTTTTGATGTTCACTTGCGATAAGTCGCGCCAGGCAGTCAGTGCAGCATCTCGAAGCTGGCTAAGGGTTTGTGGTGGGTTCGACGCTGTTTTAATTGTCGTTTTTAGCTTATCCCAAATATGCTCTATTGGGTTTAAGTCGGGGCTGCGAGCTGGCCACTGCAATTTTTGAATACCAACCTCTTTAAGATACTCATTTACGATATGAGCGACGTGTGGACGTGCATTATCATGCATTAAAATGAACTGATCATATCCAATAAACCCTCCAAAGGGTACAACTGTTCTTGAAGAATATCCTCGACGTATCGTATTGCAGTTAGAGCGTTATTTACGATGACCAGTTCTGTACGTGCAGCAGAACTAACGCCACCCCATACCATTATAGAGCCTCCACCAAAACTCACTGTTGGAGTGGTAGTAATTGCCAAATATCGTTCACCTTTCCTTCTCCAAACACGTTGTCGACCATCAGGTGCATTTAAAGAGATTCTGCACTCGTCCGAAAACAAAACCCTTGCCCATTGTTCATGAGACCAGTTAGCATGTTCGCCGACAAATTGAAGTCGAGCTGCTCTATGCTGTGGGAGAAGCTGTGGGCCACGAGCCGGTCTTCTTGCTCTTAAATCAACTTCCGCCATACGTCTTCTCACCGTACGCTCACTGACATTTACATTCTTGGAGATTTGAAGCCGCTGCCGGATCTCGACGGCGGTAAGCAAGCGATTTCTTAAAATCTCTAACACGATAAAGCGGTCGTCACGAGCTGACGTGCAGCATACACCGCCACTACCTGGTCGGCGTGTGCAGCAGCCAGTCTCTTGCTACCGTTTTAGTGCATATTGCATTGAAGAACTCGGAACGTTAAGGATAGTAGCCACTTCACGATGGGTCATCCCTTGTTCGACTAATGCCACTGCTTGTGCTATCTGACTTGGTGATAATGGCATTTTTATGGATCCTAAGGCGCCTTTAGATGTTTATTTAACACAATAAAATCAAAGAACTTCAACAAATTAACACTAGCAAATTCCAGAACACAATTCAAAATGTAGAGTACGAAACATGAGGCATGTATTTGCAGATTATTTTATGAAAGAAGGTCGATTGCCGTGGCAGGACAAAATGATCTAATTTTCTTTGTTTGTTATTAATCAGCAAAATAAATAACAATAATGTTTAACCGATATCTATCTTTTTCTCCTCGGAGTTATCTTTATCAGAAAATATTATTACGAATTCTTCCCAAGCCCTCCGTTTTAAAATTCTACTGGCATAATCGGATAATTCCACATCACCTGACGCCGGTCTTTTTTCTATTTCGTCTATAAACATTTTCGTATCAAAATTTTGGCGCTCCATTTCCCTCAACACGTCCACTCGATCTGGAGTTCGCGCGTTAACTGGACGCAACAAGGCGAACTCGAAGTGATACTCGAGTCGAACAACCATCCTACAATATCAAATTACAATATTAACCCTAGCGTGGGCGCGCCTTTTTTTGTGAAACGTCAGTAGGCGCGTGGGCAGAATTTTGCCGCCATTTTTCTTTGACTATTTTAACTAGCAATATTTTAATCAATTGCTATATTGCTAGTTAAAATGCACCTTTTACTAGACCTTTTTACTAGAGTGCTAGCTGAATTTTCAATGTGGAACTGCCCTGGAGGTTGTTTCCTAGTATACACGTCTAAATTGCTGGTGTAAAATGGCTTTGCATCAACAAGTGCATAAATTTTTATGCCATATTTGGCAGGTTTATTAGCCATATACACCCGGAACTTACATTGGCCTCTGAAAGATTCTAGCATCTCGTCTATGGTACAATATTCTCCGAGTTGGTAATGTTTTTTATAATTCGTAATAAATGATTCGAAAATATTTCGCACAGCTGCCATGTTGTCACGAGCAGCACGCTCTGTTCTGGTATTTATATCATCAAATCGGAGATGCCTAAGCAAAAAATAAAACCTCTTTATCGACATAGTGGCCCTGAAAATATCAGGGGCGGTCTCATCATTACTCCACATTTCTGGAATATTTGCGTGATTCATCTTTTTTAGTCGAATCAATGGAACCGCTTGTTTCAGTCTAAATAGTCTACGGAAATATCTTCCTTAGTATGGTAAGTATGCCAACAAATTACAATGCAGAGAAATACTTGGCATTTGGTATAAGTATCATTACTTTCAGTAAGCTTTTTAATTGCACGGCGTCGTGCACAACGATCTCCTTTAAATCGCGTTCTTTGGTTTAGATCGATCATCAGATCGATCACTCGATCACTATTTAACTGATGATCAGGAAAATGATTGATTCCGTTCAATCGTCTTTGTTCGTCAGAGATAACGGCGGAGGGTCTGATGCGTTGAATAAAAGAATTCGAGAAAGTTTCTTGTTTATTCCTGAATGTCATTAAAAATCCATCGGCAGTGGCAGACCACGAAGCCTTTGGTATATACACAGAATCCTGAGCAGCGCCTGATTGATTGTTTTTTTCAATTCTCTTTATATCTCGATAGTAGGATGATCTCAAATTTTTAATTTTTTTTGGTATATCTTTGATCGGGAGGCCAGGTATATTTAGCTTTTTCCAAATTTCTTTGTACGCACTGTCATTGGCATCTGGATTTTAAATAAATCACTTGTTACATTCCACAATCATGGGCAGTATTGATATATTTCTACCAGTTTAAGCATTTGTAAATCTGTAAAACGATCAACCATATTGCTCTCGCGCAACGTCATTTCCCATCGAATAACATTCGTAAACTAAACTCCGGCAGCCCGCACTATGCTTGCTTTACACCATCAGACGAATTTCATTGGTTGTTAAGGCCCGTTTGCGGGGAGCACCCGCATGGTGTATGTCGACCAAGTTATCGACCAATGAAAATGAGCCTTATATTAGGTTAGGTTAGTTAGGTTAGGTTAGGTTGACTAGCATATATTAGTCGTTAGAGCTCTTGAGCACACATATTTCATTGCTATCATCGGTTTGTTCCATTTCACAATTTTTCACCAGGCTATCTTCACGGGTCTAAAGAAGGCTACGTCGAGGAGTTGAGTCAAATGTGTGGAATTGGTCGGTAAAAAAATAAAACTGATATGCTCTTTGCACAGTCTAATCATCAAGCGACATGTGTGACGATAGATTGCACCCAGTCTTCAAAAATATTACCATCTAACCAACCGGACTCTGAACGATTATATCTAGCTTCTATAGGACCATTAGACACCCATGTGTTGTATAGATTTTGAGCTTTATATACAACATACGGTGGGAAAAGATGTCCCTCTGCCGATCCAGCTATCATGATAGAAACACTGGCCTTTGAATGCTTCATAACACGTTCAGGGTACTTAGTGCCGCGTTTTGTTATGATATTTCGTCGTCCAGGATCATCCGCGAGATTGGTTTCGTCGTAATTGGTTATATTTTGGGCTGGAACTTCGGCCAAGGACTTCTCATGCACGTTAATGTGATGGATTTATTACCTTCTTCCGATTAATAACATCTATATACAACATAATAGTGAAATAATAGACACTATAAAATCAGGAACTATTTATTAATAGAAAAATGTTCATATATGTTATAAATGGTGTCGGAGGAATAGCCTCTGGAATTTGTGGAGCTGATCGCGATAAGTCGGCAAGAACATACGCCGGTTTAACGCGGTCTAAACTAACCTGAATATTTCTATCGCCTACCGCGATAGTTATTGTCTTGTCGTTCCGAGCGACGACTTTATGCGGCCCGGAATACGGCGGTTTTAACGAAGGCCTGACGGTGTCGTCTCGAAGGAATACATGTGAAGAACTCTCCATGTACTTGGAGACGAAGGTCGATCGTGGCCCATGCCGTGTAGCCGAGGTTGGTCGCAAACTCTACTCTGAGGTAAAAGTAACTTGCTGGTGAAGTTTCTGTATCTTCTAGTATATATGCAGGTTTGAGTCGGTCGATCGATATGTTCGTTTGACGGTCGGACAATTGAATCGTAAACACTTTGTCTGTGCGATTTACGACTCTATAGGGTCCTTAATACGGCGTTTGTAGCGGCGTGCGTACGGCGTCGACTCTAATAAACACATGACTGCCGGTAAGTGGGTCTCGATGTACGAATATGTGTTTGTTGTTTCTAGAAGTGTTGCGCTGTTGAGGTTGGTTCTGCGTGATAGTTTGTGTTTAGATACTTTATTCCCATAAAGACATCACTGTCACTTACATGAGAAAAATATGAAATAAGAATAATTTGACAAGTTCGACATCGCACTGGTAACAAACAAGAAGTTATAATAGTAAATTATAGCTAATTTACATTTTCTACGTTTACAAATTAGAGATAGGGACACATTAAACGTGTTAGTTTAATTATTTTTATCGTAAATGTAGTGGGCGAGGTTCCTTTTAAATACATCAAGCGAGCTCACAGCCTTTATATGTGACGGTAGTTTATTATAAATTTCTGCACCTTGAAAAGTAATCATTGTTTTGCCGTAATTTGTTCGAATCTTGGGTACAACGAGAAAACTAGCACGGCGAGTGTTACGATTGCTGATTGCTTTTTGTTCAGTGAACGTTATGTTAGTATGGATATTCCTGTTGAGTATTTTTCGAATAAAAATGCAAATATTATACATGTATAGATTTTTTACATGCATTATCTTTGTTTCGTCGTATATTTTTTTAGTAGGTGTTAGGTGGCGATAATTGAAGAGCAATTTGATTAGTTTGTTTTGTAGCCGTTAAACTTCGTTTATTCTTATTTTGGCCGAATTCCCCCAGACCTCAATAAGGTATGATAGGTGCGGCTTAACGAGTGCATTATATACCGTGTGTCGTAGCTTATGTGGTATGCAACGCGCAATACTCCGTAGTGAGCCACTGAGTGATACTAGTTTAGTTTTTATGTAATTGATATGATCCTTCCATGACAAATAAGTGTCAATATATAGACCAAGATACTTTTCATGGGATTTTTGTTGCAAAGGAATATTATTTATTGTAAGGGGTGCATGTGGCGGAATCGGCTTATTTTTTGCCTTAAATAACACGAAGCAAGTTTTTGAAACATTAATAGTTAATAAATTGTATTGAAACCATTTATATAGGATATTTAAATCGTCTTGAGCTTGTGAGATTAAGCTATGTATGGATGAGCCGAAGTAAAATAGACAAGTATCGTCTGCGTAAAGAGTGATATGACCGTTTAGTCCTAGTTCATGTATGTTATTTATATAGATAAGAAAAAGTAAAGGGCCGAGTATCGAACCTTGAGGTACGCCGCACGTTATTGGTAGTAAATTACTTTGTGAATCATCTATTTTGACTATTTGTGATCTTTGTGTTAAATAAGATTGGAACATTTGTAGAGCTTTGCCGACAATTCCGATGGTTTCTAATTTCTTTAAGAGTAATCTGTGGCTGACTGTATCAAACGAATTTTTTAGATCTATGAAGATACCTAGAACTATATTTTTTTTGTCTATAATTTGTTTAATTTTAGTAACAAGGTCAACAGTAGCTGTAAGTGTATTGCTTTTGGGCCTAAAGCCATACTGATGCTTGGAGATGAAGCTAATGGAGTCTAAATAATTTTGCAATCGTGTGTGTAGAAGTTTTTCTAAGATTTTTGACATTACTGGTAAGACAGAGATAGGTCGATAGTTACCTGGATCCGTTTTTGTGCCCGATTTATAGATTGGTGTTACCTTTGCCATTTTTAACGTTTCCGGAAACACACAATCTAAAAATAGTTTATTAAAGCATTTTGCTAAATTATTCGATATCACGTCTTTTATGCATTTTATCGCTTTCGTGCTTATGCCATCGAGGCCAACATTGCAGTTTGAATCCAGTTACTAATTATATCTAAAATTTCTTTTTTAGTACATGGTTCAATAATTGACATTTGGGAATTTAGGGTAATATTTGGTGTGGGTAATGCTAATAAGATATTATCGTGAAATTCTTTCGGTATTTGAGCTGCTAGTAGTTCTCCTATTGTCGAGAAATAATTGTTAAAAACATTGCATATTTGATTACGGTCTGTTATTTCATTGGAATCTACTAAGAGTTTTGGAGGTGCAGAAATTTGTCTTACTTTGTTATTTGCTAAAGTGTTCACTAGGTCCCACATTAACTTCGGTTTTTTAATGCATGTTGTGAACTTGTTTAGGTAAAATAAGTCTTTTTTATCATCTATAAATTTTGCTACTTGACTCTTTTTTCTGCGAAATTTCTCCTTCAGAATGTTGTTATTTGGTTTTTTGTTTAACTCTGCCCACAGAATATTTCTCTCATTCATTTCAGTTATCACATTTTTGCTTATCCAATCATCCTGAGGTTTGTTAATTATTTTGGTTTTAGTATCTTTGCTTTCCTCTATACAACACTTTATTGCCTTTTCTAATACAGTGTAGTCCTTAGCTGCTTCTTTTAGTCCTGCTTTTTGTGCAGAATCCAGTAATTTAGTGTAATTTAGGGCCTTGAATTGAGAGTAAATCTTTTGTGGTGGTTTGAATTTCTTAATTTTCAGGTATATTTGTTTATGGTCTGATAATGGAGAATTTACTGTTATCATTTGGAAGTTATCATCTTTTAGGTTAGTGGTAATGTGGTCTAGAATAGATTTTCTAGTTGATGCTTCTCTCGTGCAGTACTTTTTGTTGATTTTGTTAAGAATTTTGTGTCCAGATTCTGTTATGAGTTGTTTGTATTGCTTCGTTTTAGTGTCTTTCATCAAAAGATCTATATTAAAATCGCCGAAAACAATTGCTCGGGATCTTCCTTCCAACTGAGCTTCGTATACCTTAAGGAATTCTTTAAAATCAGTATGGCCAGGATTGTATACCACTCCTACTTCAAGTGAATACTTTTCTAGTTTTATCCACAGATAGTTATTACCTCCAATATACTCAGAATACGATAGCGTATGTTTAATATTATTGTGAATATATGCTGATACACCACCTCCAGCGGTATCTGTTCTATGATTGTAATAATGTGTATAATTTGGTAGTTGCAGACTTAGTGCTTGATGTTCTGTGCGAATCCATGTTTCCGTTATCAGGATGACATGTACAGTTTTTGGTATTGCCCGCAGGATGCACTTGAGTTCATCGAATTTACCTTTTTTACGTATACTCCGAGCATTGAGGTACAGGAATGTAAAGCGTGATTTGTTGGTTGGAAAGTTTTCGTAGCTGTCTAGTATTTCATAAGTATTTGTATTGCAGCTTGTGTCAGTGATAGTGGCAGTTATTGCTTGTCGTTTTTTGAATTCAATTTTATTATTTTTGGTGTTCCGTGAGTATATTTAATGATGAGATCACTTTCGCCATCATTTTCACGACGTTTCAACTCTTCTTGAAGGCTTTTAAAATAGTTATATTGGGCTGGCGTCTGGTCAGAGTACATTTTTATTCCTTCACATAGGTTGCCTTTGTTGCGGAGGAGTTGTTTAGCAGGTCCAATAATGTCAAAGCACACCTTTATACTGCGGTTTCTGCCTGGATTTTTTTTGCCAATTCGAAAGATTTTGCTAGTCTTTGGGATATCTTCGCATAACAACGAGATGACATTCAGGACATCGGTCCCGTCTTTTGCCATTCTGTCTTCAATCTTGGAAGATGTTGGTTCCGGTAGGCCCACAAGAATAATATTTTTCTCATGGTTATTACGATTTTGAATCTCTTGAATTATTTGTTCACCTAAGCATGATTGATTCTCCAGTTTAAACGGTGTGGCTTGCGGCGAATGTCTCAATTTAATTAAGTCCGACTCAAGCGACTTTACTTTATTCTCACCCATAGTTATGGAATGTTGTAGTCGTGCCACGTCACTTTTTATACCTCCCTGCTCCGCTAATATACTAGTCGTTGAAGTTTTAATGTCATTAATTTTTGTGATAACTTTATCCACATTATTTTGAATTAGGTTTATAGTTAGCTCGTTAGAAGACTTCATATCAGTAATTTGATTTTTAATATCAGCTATATTTTCTTGCATTTTTTGCATAATCTGTTCATTTGATCCTACATATTTTTCCAACAGAGAGCTTATACGAGACATTTCTGAACGCATATCCTTTTATTCATTGAAACATTCGCATTCGTGAACATCTAGCTTTTTACGTTTTCGAAAAGTAATTTGCGTATCCACATTAGGATTACTTATCTTTGATAGGTCCGGCTGCGATCCACCGATGTGCGCTAAAGCACTTGTTGTGGGTATATGCGGTCGCGGCGGCGATCGCTGGATACTCATGTTCGTAGCACTTTCTAACGTAGGATAAGGAACTGTGCGGTGCGTGAGCGAGTTAAAAAATAACAAAATACTGTTCTCGCGATGGTGAAGACGGGCCGCGGGGTTATCACGTCTATGTTGGACAGGTGCGTAAGGATGTAATTGCGATATACACTTCACACAATTCAAGTAACAATTTACGGAGTATTTGAGGGTCAGATTTGCTGGGTAACGATTTTTGAATTTTAAATTTGGAGAGATACACGTCTACTCAGTGCGACGACCGAACACCGAAAAAGTAAAAGTTGTTTTCCGTATCACATGGGTCAATACAAATAGTATTGCTTTTTTTATAGTTAGATCAAAATCTGTAAATCGCTAACAATGAGTCTTGTAAAAGAATAAACTTTACGTAACAAATCATTACAGTATTGTTAATAGCAGGGATGTTATGGATATGAAATTTCGGATCTGGATACGGATATGGATATAGGAGAACAATTATATCGGATTCGGATACGGTTACGGATATGTAATTATTTCGGATTATCCGATAGTTTCGATTACGGTTACGGAGCTCCATAAAGGAATGATATGAAATTTCGGATTTGGATACGGATATGGATGGATATAGGAAAAAAATTATATCGGATTCGGATACGGTTACGGATATGTAATTATTTCGGATATCGGATAGTTTCGGTTACGGTTACGGAGCTCCGTAACATCCCTGATGTACAACACCCAAGGAGTTAGTTACCCTGCGTTGCCGGTTTTGTAGGAGAGCACTTTTCACGCCTTTCTCGGGGAGCTCCATGTCATAGCGCTCCGGGAAAGCCTCAGTAACGCAATCACTTGAATGACCCTGACCGCAACACCGAACGTCGTGGGTTCGATGTTCACTCATGACAAACATTCGTGTGTGCAACACACTCTTTTGTATTGCGTCTGGTCGTAATAAAAATATCTAAATATATAAGAATTATATCGTATGTATATATGTACGTTTATCAGTTGCCGGGTTACCA
>DWUN01004728.1:0-10479 GCA_018249975.1 Passova gellias | reverse complement strand
TTCGCCCAACGTGGGGCTCGAACCCACGACCCTGAGATTAAGAGTCTCATGCTCTACCGACTGAGCTAGCCGGGCTTCTGCTTCCTGTAACAAAATAGTTAAACTATTCCGGTGATATATGCGCCATTTGAAATAATAAACGTAAAAAGAAAATGTTACGCCCAACGTGGGGCTCGAACCCACGACCCTGAGATTAAGAGTCTCATGCTCTACCGACTGAGCTAGCCGGGCTTACGTATCCTGTGACGAAATAATCGAGGTATAGGTTATGAGGAAGTTTCTTTTATCATAAATATAATTGACTGTCCTTTCACGTCAGAACGGAACAACGGATCTCTGGAATTTTTGGTATTGGTGTAATTTAGTCGTGAAACACGTTTTAATCCCATAAGTGCTATAGATGGCGTTACAAGCGCAATAACAGTGTAATGTATCAACGAAATGAATTGTTTTGACCACCCGAACGAAGCCGCGGGTAATAGTAGACTAGTATGTATAATGATATAGTCGATGGAAATCGTGCCTCTGCCTACCCTTATAGGGAATATACTTGAGTTAGATAGATTATTTAACGGAGACATGGAATGGATTCTCGAAAAGGTTTTTTTATTAATGTGTTTTTACGTACTTCTGCGGCGTATTTCTCTGGCGTAAATAAATGTTTATATAATTATTATTATAAACATTTAAATCGACTTAAGCGTTTGTTTGCAACTAACATTTTCAACAATTGATAGATTTGTGCAAGCGATCGTCTTGTAAACAATGTCGTTTTGCTTCGCGGACTAAGTCGTAAGAAGTGGACCTAAGGCATTGATATTACGGTATTTAGCGACGTGTTTCTTTGTTAGGTGCCATCGCGCGTGGAGGGTGAGGTTTTTGCCATAAAGCTCCTTTACTGGCACGTGCTGTTCAGTGGCATTTTACGACATGGTTCTTGGTGATGGATTAGTATAAAAAATAAAAAGCATTCTTGCGTGGTTTTATCAGCCTGATAATTTCGATCGATAGGATAGGATAGGATCTTTCTCTTTCTTTAATGGAGTTGTTATTATAATTAGTAGGTATATATAGGTATGGTAAGTGGGTAAATATTGTAGGTGTGAAATGAAAATAAAGATTTACTGAATATTGTACTGTTTCAAAACAGCAATAAGTATAACTCCGTCGCAACTTCTCTTATAAACCAAATAAAATATGTATTTTATCTCTTCAGAGGTGGTATGTTAAAAAAAATCTCTCCTTAGTGGTTTCAGGGTATATTTAGGTACATGTTTTTCATTTCAGTGGTTTAGGCTTAGGCACAACGAATAAGTCGCTCAGGCAGGACATTTAATATAATAAATATTATTATCTAAATTAAATATTTGCTGAATTAAGAAATACTTGATAGTTATACGTGTGCGTGGGAGAGTATACGTGTGTGTGTGTTTGTGTGTGAGAGGGAGATAGATAAAAATGTCATTATGTAATTCAGAAGACGGTACATTTTTTAATAGACTACTTAAAACAAGGCGCACGCGTCGAGTGTATTGAGTCATAAATAATTCACCTCGCTCTAAACAATGCGTCTTTCATTTCTTGCATGGCAACACCATGCCGCTGGGTCCCATAAGGCTAGCCATGCTCGGCCGAGCGCACATCCTGCGACCTGTAAGATACGATTTATACGACTCTTATAAAAACAGTCGTCTTTGAACTCCGTGAACTAGCTTTTTACTTAAGAATAGACATTGAATAGAATGTACTTAATAAAAATATATTGAGGCCCACGAGTAATGTAAGGTCCCAGAGCGTCTTTTTTCATACTAGACTAATTAGCCTAGAGAAAGTGTTAAATAATTTTAATGGACTAATACTGGAGTTTATGTTGGTTTTGGTATTGGAATAAGCATGGTTACACGACTGTTTTAATAAACCTGCACTCTTTATACAGTCGGATTTACCAGGACATGTATATTTATTCATTGCGTTCTTTAATATAAAAAAGCTTAATCCACCATGTTTGTTCGAAAGTCCCTTATTATTACAACTTCCAGCTAATTTTAATAAGGTGGTACAAGATTCTGTTATGTGACCGTAAACTGATGAACGCTTAGACCTACATAGCAAGTGAAAGTCGCCAATATTTTTAAATCTGTAAAATTAGTATTCAAAGCGATCAATGGATAATAACATTATGTCAAGGTTATCTATTTCGCTACTTAATAAAAAAAAAAGTAAAAGTAGATCAATCATAACGCAACTGAAGTTTGTTAATTAATTTCTCTATAATTTTGCAATTTCACATCGCAAGTAGTAGCCCCACGTGAAAGTTTTATTTTCAGAACAAAGTGCCCGCTTATTTGCGTACTTACGCAGCGCGACCACCACGCATGCGCGGATCCAATAATTCACTTGTTACCCTAAATTATAGTAACCGCCACCCCATGCAAAGAGTTTTATATTAAAAATAGACGCGTAACAGAACAGCGGCCATTTTTGTCTATAGATAAATGAGTGACGCGTACGATCGCACGCGTGACGTAAACAAGACGATTTTGGCGCGAAACGTGGTTTTGTTATGTATTTTGATTTGGCAACATTTTTTCTAATTTTAAATTGTTGACAGTTCTAAATGTGAAGTGTCGTTATATTCATATAATGTGAACGATTTTCTATGCTATTTAACAGAGTGTGTATTATTAGCGAACAGTGACAAAGAGGTATGTAATTTTTTTTTATGGCAAACTAAATTTAATTGCTCCTGTGGTACTTTGTATTTTAGAGAACCATCATAATAAACAGCAACAAACGCTTTTAATTTTTTAACTAATAATCCATATTTTTATCTACACTATAAATTTATATTTTGGCAATTTAAAAAGGATAAGTTCGTAATACCTGATTTAGGAATAATAAAATTAGGGTATGTCGTTTAATTGACAAAGTGTATAATTTTTAAACATTGTGTTTTAATACTGCTGTCTTTAATATTAAATTACATAATTTGGTATTGACATGCAACCGTTTTCAATATTCCGTCTAGTGTAACAAAACTTATTAGAATAACGTTAAGAATACGTTAGAACGTTTACAAACAATTTTCGTTCACGATGAATCAAATAGTTCATTGTTACTACTGCAATATCACATATGTATTTTATATTATAGTGAATATTGTACATGGCATACATTGGCATATATACCAATGTATTTACTTTACGTTTATTTATCTAAAAGTTTTTGTGTGCTGCAGACTTACAATAAATAAATAAATCACTATAGCTATACTTTACTACTGAAAGGGTAGTTGTGAGCTTTGCTTTATTTGCTATCGATTATTAAATCGACATCCCTACATGTAATAATACAGAAGCGCTGCTTCGGATGGTGTGTTTGAGTCTAAACGGAAAAAGATTGAAAGCTTTTACAAATTGATTCTTGGTTCGAATCGATTTTATCACCCTTCGTTTGTACAGTTTGCTTCCCCTTTCCACTGAGCATACAACCCCTAATGGACCCGAAGGTTATCTTTGTTCGGGTGCCAATCAAGGTCCCAGATACTTTCGAGGATGAGAAAATGTTGTATGTAGGTATATCATTCATATGTATCCGTTATATTATGAAATTACGAATGAGGACAGAAAAGTGATTCATTCGAAAATAAGACAACATAGTAACTAACCAATACAATAATTTAAAAATAGAATACATTTCATATTACATAAAAAAAAACTCTCGAAGCTTTAACATGTTGCATAACGAATTTTCGAAAACGGCAAAGATGTCTGTCCTTACAAACCTGCCGTGCTTCATTTACATTCATCATGTTTTTCATACATACAGTCGGGATTCGGAGAGTTGATTCCCTCGTTGATTCCCCGTCACCCAGTGCCACGTAGCAAGCCTCATTTACAAGTATAGTCGAACGATTATCTATTTTTTGTTCTGTGACCGTCACTACACAACTACAATATCATAGCGGTTAGCTTCTATGAAAAGGAGAACAATGTTGAGGCTCAGTTTTCCGTTAAATAAATTAACGAATTGTAAGTGTCCAAAAGCCGTCCGCTGCTCATTTACCCGGTATCTATAAAAGATAAAACACAACTCATACATTGTTATCCGCCCGAGTCGAATGGATAAAGGCCTTATCGGATTGCCGTATTGTATGCGCCCGCGTCAATTGTTGATACCGCATCCTGTCAAAATGGCGGCGTTATTGGTAATGAAGTAGTCCCTTGGAATAATGCGTTGAACTATCGATGAAAGGAAATTGATTGATAAAACTAAATATTGCTAAAATTATAAGTTTTTTGGGAAAGATACGGAGATTCTGATATTGTGCTGGCATCCCGAGATCCAAGCGACACAATATCCCGACATTTTAAAAATGTACTTGACACCCCAGACATCTATCATATTTGACATGCAAACTAAATTAAACTATATAATTCGCTTACATACATTTTCTCCCTTACTAGCTTGGGGAGATTCTGATATTGACCTAGCTTCCCAGAACGAGGGCAACAAAATACCGTACATTTTTCGTTATTCTAAAAGTGTACTTGACTTTCCAAACATCTCTCGTTATTTTAAGTATGCAAATTAAATTTAACTATGTCGGTTAAGAAAGTTCGAAATACAGATCAAACATCTCATTAAATAATTATAAGCGGCAGTTAATAATATCAGTGTTACATATTAATGCTACGTCGTTTTCGAAACAAGGATTAATAAATTAAGATTTTAAGATGTTTGCCACACAATATTCTATTGATGTCTTTATTTGTTTCAGAGTTTCTGATAATATGGCAACACTTCCGATTTACGTTTCGTTAAGCAGGTAAGAAAAAAAGATTAGTTTCCGTCAAAATTTCACATTTATGTTATAAATAAATACTAAATTGTTGAACGCAACTTTAGAAACAAAAAATAATGTTGTGTTCATTTAAATAATATATTTTTATGGTTGCGTTCATTTAAAATCGTCAATAATTTAAAAATGTGCATTGAGAACCACTTTATATCAGCGTAGGTTTATGAGTTGGTAGCAACGTATCCAGAGATCCCTGGAGGGCCGGAAGCCGTGAACACATGTCCCTTGTTCCCGTAATTAGCGCATTAGTTGTCGATTTTACGATCTTTTAACGTACTATTATGAATTTTGTTACATTTTTATGGCGACATGACATTTTATTGTCGATAATAAAATTACCCCGTGTGTGGTTCGTTTTTTCTGATGTTCTATTGCCCTGGAAGCAACCGGTGGATGTTTCTACAATGTTTCTACAATTGTTTATAGATCATGATACGTAAGATAGTACATGTACATTCAAATAAAGTAATGGCTGTACAGGTTGACTAATAATGACGACAAGTAGTAATAAGCTTTGAATGTTCAATACCAGTTGTCTAGTATAGGTATCTATATACAGTTGATTGACCATCAAAACGGAAGCTTGCGCATTACAGAGCGTCACACCGGTACGCAAACGCCACTAATGTTTTATAGCTATATGAGCACCAGTCGAGCACACACTGATATGAATGATAAAACTTGCGAGGGCTTCGTCCGCTTCCTGCCTCCGGTTAAGGAACTAAATGCTGAGACGTGCTTCTATAAAGGGCTGCCAACGTTGCAGCAGTGACTGAGTTTTGAAAATAATTGTAGTATAACCGGAAAAATTGATATAATAAAGATGTCCTGGTTTAGAATGGAATCCACGACTCCTCCTTCGGCAATTAGGATCATTCATTGCTAGATGAACATGCCACTAACAGCCAGTAAGCAATCGAAATTTTGTTACTGTTGTTCTTGTTATTAAATTGTTGTTTTAAAAACATACAATAGAGATCAAAATTAACTACGTGTCACAAACTGAGTGATAGTACGTGTTATTCTTAACCATTGACATAAAAAATATCATGTATAAAGATCTTTATTAAATTACATCAAAACAGCTTCGCCCAATTAAACGTCAGAGCGTAACATACAGAGATGGTAAAAATACGCATCACTACGCGGACTTTGATTCCACACGGAAAATAACCTTACAATAATCCGTAAAATTGTGTTAAAACAAACCAAAAACATTATTGCATTGTATTGTTACTCATTTATAATCGCAACACATCTACATATTATTATAATGATCGTTATCTTTATGCTATAGCGTTCTGGAACTTTTGAAATTCGAATTTCGAATTTCATCCGTTTCAACAGTTGGCACCCCTGTAACAGTCGTATCTGTGTGTATATCAATTCCACAGAAGCCGTATCGCCGTTGCCTATTTTGGCGGGCACGAAATACTTCTCACATACTAAATATAAACACTAACAAACAATAACCAATATTGACTCGTGTACTTGGCTTTCTACACAGCGTTCAGCTATGTATGGATTGGAATGGCAGTTGTATGAAGAAATAATTATTTATGTTTGAACTTAAGTTTGAACGTTGCAAGCGGGTTGTCTTGTCCACGAGTGACTTCCTGTGAAACCTACCTTTGAAAAGGAACCCAACTTAGATAGATAAAAAAAGATAGATAATAATAATAATTTGGACAATTCCATAGACGGCTCTCTGATACCATATTACGTATGTGTTATGTGTATGTGTACCATATTACGTATGTTAAACACTTGTGTTATTTATATGGTAAAAAGGCAGTTGCAAAACATACATACGATATATTTTTATTACACCTAGATCAGGAACAAACTAATATGCTCAGCACACATATGTTTGTCCTTTCTGGAATCGAACCTACGACCGCCGGTTTTGCAGTCAGGATCTATAACCGCTCGACCACGAGGCCAGTCTATCCGTAATTAGCATTTTTTTATTGTTACCACGAATTTGATTGATATGTGTACATACATAGATACACATCGTGAGTTACATTGAAAAAGTCGTTGCGTGTATGTATCCATTACTCCTTTCTCAGATATAAATCTTATATTCTGCATTAATAGCAATCTCAGTCCGCAAAAACAAAACACAAGTAGATTTATGTCTTTTTGTGTGTACAACGATCGTTAAAATATTCGATTTAATAAAAATTAATTAATCGTTGATTAACAGAAATGCTGTTTAGTTAATGTAACTAAATCAAAATATCAATCGTTTTCAATGGATATAAACTATTTTATGGATATTGAATAATATTGGATGTTATAAAACCCTTGAAAGGCTCGTAAATGTTTGCTGATATGCTTCGCTGCTACACCACGCGTTTTTTGTATTGGTCTGTTAGTTAGTGTTGGAACTATTTACGAGTATGTTGTTTACGACTTGGAATTATAAGACAAGACAGAATAGGCACATTCTACTTACTATCGGATGAGCTGGTACTGAAATGCAAGATCAAAAAAATGACTTAAATATTAATAACGGCCTATAATATAATGGTCTAGCTTATTCGGAGTAAGTATTCTATTAAACTTTTCAGTGCTAACTCTCACCATTTCATATTTTCAGAAGCTTAATATGATTTTAGTTATGGAGACGCGTATTTGATTATTATTTCACGGAAATATTATTATTAACTAACATTCCAAAAAAAAAGTAAGCGGCATGTTAGCGACTTCACGGCGATGCGTATCGAAGATGGCCTGTCTGTCAATCAATCATTTTCGCGCCGCCGCCGGCGAACGGAGCACGCGTTCGGATACACCTATATGATAATCCTAATAAATATTTCACAGCGCATTGCTGCTTTTTTAAAGATTTAATAATTAAGCGTTTGGTCGTGATATTTATTGATGGAAAGAGTAAGAGCGGCTATTTATGTGACACACTCACCTAAATATTGCCCTTTTACACATTGAAAGCCTCAAATCTTTAAAATTTGTATTGATAATATTTGTCGAAAAGTACTGGCACAGACAGACTGCACCATTATTCGGTAGCGGGAATTAAAATGCCTTTACTAAAGAAAAATTGTTTCTTAGTACAACACACTATTGTCGATACAATAGTCTTCTTTGGTTTTAATAAGTTAAATCGCCGGAATTATTACATTAACACTATTGTTATCATTTTTGAATGTAGCTAAAAGGTGACATTCAAATGTTTGGAATAGTTAATATTCAGCATTGAGAAATAGCTGCGTATCAAAATATTTTATGTAATAAAGTGTAAAGCTGAGGCATAATAATTAAATTGCTTTTCCATAATAACTTGTTAATTTCACACTTCATTTAGCTCGCTCAGTGCACTAATTCGTTTCATCTCCACGGCTGCGTAGGGAACGCTCTGTCGGTTTTAAAACTAAAATTTCTAATTTATGGCACTAATTTATCAACTGTTTACAACGTGGCGGGAGAATGGAATGCAATAATAGATTATAAAATATTATGGTTGCGTATAATTTATTGTCTCTGAAACACCTACGTGTCACAGATAACAAAAGTAAACTATTTGGTTCACGATCGTTTGATCGGACCATTTTCTATCATTCGATTCGTTTTGTTAATTTGAGAAAACGACATTTCATTATGCGACTTGAAAACCCTTTTTGACTATTAATAGTAACGCCACCCATAACCTTTATTTGAAATAAAACGTATTTACTCGTGGAAATGTGATATCTTTCACGAAAAATAAGCCTAAGTCACTCTACACCTTCAACCCTCTCGATGCCAAAAAGCAGATTGATACGTTGCTCCGTTTTGTCGTGAAAGAAGAACAAACAAACAGATTCCCATTTATAATATTAGATCGAAGTATTTTCTTTAAATGTCCATAAATAATATTTTTGTATTTTGCCAGGTACAGAAGTAAAGGGATACTTAAAGCGCATGTTTATAATTAACGAGATGTGTAAAACAGTAAAGAGCTGTAAGGGACGTGAGTAGGTACATCTGCTCTCCCAAGGGCTGGCGGTCATCAAGACTATAATTAGAACTTATGAAGCTACCATAATAATTACACAATTAGGTTTGCTTTTTTCGATTGCAACTTTGCTTATCTTGTGTCTGCGTGTTACACTTGGATGGTACAAGCTTGTTTTACTCGACTTCGGGGAAGCCAAAAGAATAATGAATATATCTAAACGTCCCAATGTGAAGATGAATATGGTGGTATGCCACCTTTCCCTAAAAATCTCTTACTACTGTTGAAATGTAAATATTACTACATAAACTATTATATTGTTGACTTTTGAACATCATTTTGTCTACATATGTCTCAAATTAAAATGTATTCCTAAGCTATCTGTATAAAATCTAAACACTTTAAATCTACCACGATACTGCACTGCTGAGTTACACTACTTAATTGTGGAGTTTACATTAACCTTACACCTAGTAATTGCTAGTATACTAGTTATGTTAATATCGCTTTCATATTACTACGTACATTATCATATGCATTAATTGACCCTCAAGTCTTATTAACTGATGAATAGATAATCGGACAGTAGCAAATGAAGGTACACGCTGACAAGAGATATACAGTAACCATCTCATTTAACTTACAAGTGGAGTACAATTTTTTTTTGAATACAAACCGCCAAACCGGTGCGAACCGGAACTTGGCAATGACACCGGACGCGAGTCACCTGCAACCGGTTTTTAAACGATTTTATTTGTGTCTATGGAATATTATTGGATTATTTTAGAGCGATTTAACACATAATTGAGTGTAGAGAATTAATTTTTTATTTAGTAACATTTTTTAAAATTATTATCGTATCATAGCGCGAGTTCCGTAGTGATAGGCAGAGGCACTGAGTGCTAAATAATTTTGCCCTTACACAGCTGATATGCTTCCCTTTTTTTATACATACATACCACTTTCGAAGATTTTCAGGATTTTTAATGAACCTTTACGATAAATATTAGAAATTAAACAACATTACTTCGCAACAACATACCAATTGATCGTTTTTGTCATATAGCCCTTAGAAACACTTTCATGGAAGTGAAATTATTTGCGTGCAGCATATTTTTAACGTTGTTTATGTTTAAATTAGTCATCGTATCATAAGTGAACAAAGAGCCATCGACAAATTACGACTAATCAATATTAAAGGACCTTAATCGATAATTTTATATCGAAATCCCATTTGGTGTAATGTTGGACCCTGCCATTTTTGGCAGGGCGCTCAACTTATGACCAGTTTATCATATGGTTGACAAGAGATGTTATTATAAAATATGGATAGGTTGGAAATTATAGCTGGAAATGATAATGGTATCTAAATATATATGGTTTTGGACTCGAGCAACTACATAAATATTTTTACTGAGTGAGAATCGAACCTAGAGTTGCAAACTCATTGGTGAAGTTCACCGACAATTACATTAATAGATTTAAAAGCTACCATTGTTTTTACAACTTTAACAGTGTCTATTCCGTCGTTATGATCTTCATTTTTAACCCACTCTTAAAATGATACTTGAGTTGATGAAATCTATACTAATAATATAAAGCTGAAGAGTTTGTTTGATAGTTTGAACGCGCTAATCTCAGGAAATATTGGTCCGAT
>DWUN01004727.1:0-10479 GCA_018249975.1 Passova gellias | reverse complement strand
GTATAGATAGCAATCTCAATTGTAAACGTGTAATATAATGAAGTGTAATGATGGGCGAGCGAACAGCGTAATTAGAAGTAAAGTTACAATAAACCTAGCATTGCATGACTGGTTACTATCAACAAACACGCTACATTGTTTTGTGACATGATCAACTATGCACATTGTCTCCAGTAAATCCTCAATACCCTGTTCCATTGCCGAGTATAAACGTAATAATAGTCGTTATGTTGACTCCGTCGTAGGTTAAAACAGACATAACATTACAGTCCCGTAGTCTAAAAGTCACTGGATTCAATGCAGCCGTACAAATCAAGAAACGAAAAATATAGCTAACCATTGAATTAATTAGTCAATATACGAATCGATATAGTGGATCTCCAGCCGCTTACAAATAGATAGCCCGCTATTACCCCAACTTAGACAAACTTACATCTTAACTAGTTATATAAGTTACATTAGTTTTCTACAAAACTACCTTTCTTTTGAATTTATTTAGAGAGAGCGATAAACTTAAAGGTTTTTGATTTAGCAAAGAAGAGAGAAATGCTTATAAATTCAACGAAATAAATGTACAAGTGAAATAAAATGTAATATTTCTGTTATAGATACCATAACGCCTGAAGGATGTTTCGTTAACGATCAGTTCGCGATTGAATGCTAGTTGAATTTAAAATAGGCGAAATACATGTTATATTATCTGTTATCGTTCCGGTATCATTTGAAACGTGTAAATAAAATTACTATTCGAATTGATACAACCATGCCTCTCGCGCCCTTCACTCCAATAAGTAACAAACGAATGGCGGCTTATGGAAACTACATATATCATTTCCAATATAGTAGTTTTATGTAAATGGCGCCTACTTTTAAACTGTCGTAATTTTTAGATTCCGATTGGAGTTTCCCCTCAGCGTATTTGTTATCTTTCAGTGAATAAATGAATGTATTCACAGTTTTGATTTATTTAACGTTTTTATTTCAGTCTCCCGCGTTATGTTCATATCATTTGAATAGAGTAATTCGCTAGCTGTGAGATATATTGTTGTTTCGTTAACTTAAAATGGTTGCTAAATAACTAAACATCAATATTATTTTCTGTAATAACAGAAGGATCAAACATTACGGACACTATTATTGTAAGATTGGATAAAAATTCAATAACAAACAAGATAATTTTATCTGAAATCGACTACTATACTAACATAGCTGAAGTAGGCACCAAGATATTGTCTTAAAACCTTTTAGATACATATGTGATTTAGTTAGATGTGTGGTAATAAGTCTGGGGCATAATCAAATAAGATCCAAACCGCCATAATCACAGAAACGACAACAGTGAAACGCAAAAAGGGGCGTAGCCACGACAATAAGTACCAGTAAATTTGATTTGTGTTTTACGCTTAAAGTATTATTATTATAGCTATTAACAAAAAAAAAATGTTTTATTATATCGGCAGAGCAATGATAAGTTTAAATTGACATGTATGAGTATATATGACTTTGATAACCTTAAGAAAGTTCACAGCAGTGTATTTTTGATCTTAATATGCTTAAATTGGTAATGCAATAATGTTTTTATTGTTCATGCGCAGCGTGTGAAAAAACATCGTTATCTGTGTACCTACTTTTAAGTAAGAATAAATATAGCGTTTTCATAACTGTAAGGGAATGTACTCCTGAATATGATAATCGTATTAGTATAGTTTAAAATACAACAGGACATGAATGACTGGATTGTTCATGTTAATTTTCTACATTACAACAAACATAGCTAAATAGCGGAAGAATTTCGTAATCACTAATATAAAAAAATTAACACGCTAAAATTCCAAACCAATGTAGTGCTTAAGTTGCGAGATATCTTCGACGACATTAAAGGAAATGTGGATTAATAAAATTTTGGGTCACCAGACTCGCATAACTTCGAAGGGGTAAATGATTTAATTATGCGCATAGAATTGCCAGCGCTCCACTTAATTTGATTGCGAGTGACACCTATATGCAAATGATACGTTACGACTAATTGAATATCTTTGTTCCTTCAAATGGGAACTCTCGATGACTTTTGGGATTTGCCTCCCCTTCCTAAGCATCATTTGAATTTATTTCTTCTATTTAAATTTTATCGTTATACCTTCGGTGAAAGGTCAAAAGCGAAAAACCGATATACTGATTAAGCCTAAAATTCTTTTGGGCATTTGTGTTTCCGAAAAGATCTAATTGTAATCTAAGTAGTAGAAATTTAAATCACCCCACAGCGTACCCTTAACATAAACTTCGCTGGTATATACCAATTTTTGGGTACATATTTTTTTCAATGGCATACAAATAAAGATCATAAGTAAATAACATCGAAGAAACAGTATGATAGACATCGGAAATTAAAAAAAAATATATTTTGTATACAGTTATAATCTTTGACTGGTAAAATGGATAGTACGATGTTCTAAAATAACAAAATTAAATGACTCAATATTGTCAAGAATTATTATTACAATCATTTATGGCACAAACAATGCAAAATCAAAACATGAATTTGTATCATAATTAGCAATGTATTATTTGTTCATTTATAAAATGTAGATTAAAGTAGCTATATTTTATATACATTTAACCTAAACATTTGAGTTTCTCATGGTGTCTTTAATCCAGTCGACGTAGCTAGCGACAGAAGTGTAGACGCCCGGCCAGCCGTCCCGACCGCAGCCGTAGCCAAACGAAACGACAGCAACCGTTTCCCAAGTACCGCCTACGTTCTTCATGAGTGGTCCACCGGAATCACCTCTGCAAGCGTCTTCAGCGAACACACCGCCAGCGCAAATCTGCTTGTCCGTTAATATCGCGCCGAGAGTTTGGTACTTCGAGTCGCATTGTTTCTTGTTGAATATAGGTATACTCAGTTTTAGCTTGACTACACTGCTGCGTCCTAGTAAAACAAGAGTAACATTTGTTAAATTAAGCAACAAATGACTGGGGTATTCATAAAAAAATTCAGGTTAAGCAATACACAAGAGCTCAGTATAAAACTCATAGATGGATGCAGCACTGATCATGAAACATTACTCAGTAATACCACTGCCACTTCTTGCGACAAGCAGGAAATAACATATCTGTATTTTGGTCTCGAGCTACAGGGACAGGCATTTGTGTGAACTATCTCACCTCATTCCTACAGTTAGTGACTTCAAGTACAATAATCTCATGCTGCTCTATTTCATAATCAACCTTCGACTCAATTATACGAGGTTTACAACAATAAGGGCATCGAAACATACCACGCTATAGACCCGAAGCCATTAAAATTATGAGGTCTCCTATCACTGGTACGATATACACATTAATTTTGCATAGTTGACCGATATTCCAAGAACAGTGTAGCTACAGGAGGTATAAAATCAATAGCGTAATACGTACCCGATAAGGTTTTCCCCCAGCCGGCCACGAACACGTCATTACCGACACTCAGCCGCGCGTTGCTGCTCACCAAACAGATCGGTTGCACGTAATCTATCAAATATATGTCAATATTACAAAAACGAAGAATAAAAATCAAACGCCAGCTACCTAGAAAACAAGCAGACGCTTTTGAAAGTCATTGTTTTTTCCTTGAAAAGTAGGCTCGCGTTTGACTACGAGCTCAACTGATGGTAATTGAAGTGCAGCAAGGATGTAGCACACTTGTCTAGTGAGTGCCTCTTTACATGTATCTATCCAAATCGTTTCCATCAGAAATATTCCTGGAACGTTATGACGTTGAACTCTTCGAGAATGGCGTAGAACTAGCTCGTATTCAAAACCGCAAGGGTTTTGTCGTCGGCAAAACTTCGTGCCGGCGTAGGTAACTTCAGAGAGAGGCTGTTAATGCCACAACTACCAACTATTTACATTTTAATACAACCGTCAGATAAATATAAAAAACAGGTCACACTAAGCCCTAAACAGTAATTCAACCTGTGGATTCATCACATTCTGAATTGCAATCTTGTGAGCATGTCGATCACAAATCAAATCAACTCGATGAGACCACTATGCCTATGTTCAATATAAGTACTGTATGAAACCTTTACATGATCCATTTACTCAAGCTCTAACATACATACTACTAAGCAATGACACAAGATAGTTCTATGGTACATTAGTTGGCGCAGCTGGCCACAACTTTACCGAAGTTTAGTCGGCTTGGGTCCTATTAGAATCTAATATGAGATCCGCCGCGGTTAGTCTTGCCTTGTCTTGCGTTGTCTCAGTATAGTTGAACACGTGTTACGTCATGTAAAATTACGTGGAGACCGTTTTGATGTTACGGATAACAGGTATTTATGAAGAAGGCAAAACTTGACATATTTGTGGTAGATAATTGACACTGTTAATATAAGTGGTTATTGCAATCATGAAGCCAATTAACAGCAATAATTACGTCACTATATGGAGTTGCAAATATCAATCAATATTGTATTTTTAAATTAAAATTGTCTATAATTATGATTGTGATAAAGTAAAATATTCGTGGGTTTTTTTTATTATAATTTGCAAGACATTTTCCTTCTATTTTTCCTCTTACTAATTAGTTTCAAATATAAAGTAAAATAAAATAAGATTGATGTAAGTCTTATAATAACTTATGAAGCATCCAATTTTCGATAAGCTAAACAGAGTGAACATACCAGATTTATTATTGGCAATCCATACAGTTGTAAAATTATACAAGAATTACTTCTCAATACAATGTACAACAATAGCATGATGTACATTAGCTAGCAACGATCGTTGACGTTAAATTATAAATAACGTCAATATTGTATGTGACGTATTTAATTAGCCACAGAGGGTTATTAATCGAAAATGACAAAAGGTAACTCGAGCAAATTAGTAACAAACATTTTGTAAACGTATAACATTCATTATTTAACTAAAGTTAATAAATAAAGTAAACGATAATTTCGTTTGTAAGAAATGGAAACAATCTACGAATTCCTCTTTGCTTTTTTATGAATTTTATTTTATGAATTATCTTTGTTTTTTTATACTTAACGCCTAGAGCAATCATCTCGAGACTTAAACGGAAAAGTGCTAGCGATATTGCAGTTTTCAATCAAATAAACGTCCATGTTATTAGATATTTATTAAAATCATTTCATTTCTAACTACTTATTGTGAAAGAATAGCGTCACCCATTCTGGAAGCAATACCTAAAAATACAGTAAGTGCATACTTATACAGTAACTAAAATTAAAGAGATAGTATTAAAATTATATTCTGCCATAAATGGAGCTATGAATTTCAAATATATACTTACATGTAAATCTAGCTCTCTGCGCGAGACGCACGAGAGAGATGTCGTCGCGTCTATTTTTGTTCTTGTCAGAAAAGCCGCTGTGAGGGTAAGTAGAGTGGACAGAGTATTCTTGTACTGGGTCAGCGCAGCTGCCGTTGATGCAATCTTGTTCGTCCTGTATGTTATATTCACCCAATCGGACTGAGGCCCTACAGGTGAAATAAAAAACAACTTTAAAATACCGTAAACTTGTCGCCGTAGCCCAATCCGGCCTGGACAACAACATCATCATTAATATGTATTTACAAACAAATCTGTATATAGATAGACAATTATAAATAAATATGGTAGTGATTCTGATTTATCAGCTGTGTTATTAAACGGAAAGGAGTTATAAACAAGAAATACGAGTGTACGGGATTTCCAAAACCGTCGATAAGTAAATGTTGCTTCTATCAAGTTGTCAGTCCCGGGTTTTACCCTGGCACAGACATGTTAAAACTGTTTCTTTGTATTGTGATCAATATCTGTAAGAGTTTCTTTTATATTTTTTATCGTCAATAACGTCCACGCAATTTACCCAATACCTACATTCGAAAACCATTAGAGTTGATATCATTACCGTACATAATTTAGTGCATCTGACGACGTAGTTGTTATGACGCAATTCCGCGAAGTCGCAAAACTCGTTGGTGAACAATTGAAATAAAAAGTGTCAGCGGGTTTTTCTCGTTTGAGTAAAATTAAAGATCTCTACCATACGATATAGATTTTAAACGTACTTGTTTGAGTAAAATTAAAGATTACCATACGGTACAGATTTTAAATGTTCAATGCAACCGTAAATATTAAAAAATAAAATTAATAACTTAGGACAACACCACGAACGCTGTGCTATGGTAACCAGACAAATGACATAAATCACAAATATATGGATGTCGGCCCCTGTAATATGTATCTAAGCCAAATGGGCAGAGGAATGTCCACCTATATTTTATGACCTACTCAAAAGTTTATTTGAAGCGGATGAAACGGCGAGGTGCGTCTAGTGTTATATATCGACTGGCCTCGTGGTCGAGTGATTAGAGACTCTCAGTGCAAAACCGGAGGTTGTGGGTTTGATCCCCATCCAGGTCAAACAAATAATAAAAAATATATAATATAAGTTAATGCTTCGGTCGCCTAAAAATTAGTCTGTCACAAAGTTTTCGTTTCCAAAGTTGCGACATTTTCTTAAAACAATGGCGGTCCTGGAAAAACTAAACAAAGAATGGTAGAAAATAGTAGCCTATGTCCACCCCAAGACCCTCAAGTATCTCTCTCTGAATTTTTATCACAATCGGTTTAACGATTTGACCGTGATGACATCACAGACAGACATTTTATAATACAAAAATAAAATCGGAAGTATGGATTTATGGATTGTATATACATATGTAGGTATGTTTATCAGCTACCCGGTTACCATAACACAACATAGCATTAAATTGCTAAATTTGTAATCAGATAGCCGTGTGTGGAATTGTCCCAGTTATTATTATTATTATTATTCAGGATTTTAGACTCACAATCGTCCAACAGCGGTTTCGATTTCTCCAACAACGCAATGCGCCGCTGAAAGCACGTAGCGGTGATTGATGAGCACACCACCGCATTGGTACGTCAACTTGCCGTTGTCTTCTGAAAAAATACGTTAAATGTTGTCAAATTTTTAATACAAGTCGACAGTTGAAATTATTATATTAATTTAATACCCCGATGTAATAGGTCTGATAGCATTTCTATCATATTTGCGTTCAATTATGTTATATTTTGCATATCTAGCGAATAAAAATATTTTATGGTAATAAGTGTATGGTAATATCAATGTCATCAGACAGACACGTCTAAGTTCAATGACGTAGCTAATTGTTATTTGTACATATATTTATAATACATGTAGGCACATATGTAATTATGAACTTCGTCATCAATAATCCATTATTTGCCTGTACACGTATTTGTAACTGCTGATAGAACTATCAATACGCACTAGCAAATATTTTGACTATTCACAAATACCTACTTGGATATACTACAAAGCTATCTGAGATTTGTTTGAAAACCTTTTTCAGCAACACACGGGAATGCTCCCTGTATTAAGAGAATCTGAACATCTTTAGGCGGCGCAAATTTTCGCGATTTACAATTTCGATTTACTCGAATGTTGAAATGAATAATATTGATCGAACAAGTAGTACTTACTTGGTTGATACCCTAACAATGCCATCCACGGGAACTCGTCCAGGTCAGTGAACTGCCCACCATATATCCTATCCCCATTTGTATCTACACCACATTGGTTTCTCGATGTTGGGTATGAATCTTCTGGGTCAACTGGATCCACTCCGGTAGGAATGGACACAGGAGGCGTTGGTCTTTTCTGTAAAATAATAAGATACATGATGAGAAGTAATGTAGTAAATTGTTAAAGGTCTTGAACTCACAGTTTAACTGCCGTATTTTTTTTGGCCACTAACAAACAAGGCCTACATTTTTAGAATCATATGCTAACAAACACAGAATACAAAAATTTATCCATGTTACTTACAGTAGTAACAGGGTCTTGTTGTTTACTCTCTGGCAGAGGTCCACAGCATACTCTAGGAACGTAACCTTGGAAGCCACACTGAGATTGTCTTAAGAAAGAAACGACGTGGTTGGGTAGAGGGCGCTGTTCGAACGCGTCGAATAACGGTTGACAGTCGTATAAAGATACGCACTGACTTTGACGGCCTAGAGGAGTTTGACACGCGGAATCTGAAAACAAATCATTTTTATTTAAACTATATAGGTAACCATATAACATTTCAGACCAATCTAAAGATATAGAGGATTCTCAGAAAGGAACTCAATATACCCCTCGTATTGTCCTTTCTATTGGTTTTGTTATTAAACTTCAGCTGTTTTATTCATCACAAGGGATATCGTACACTTAATGAGCGTCATACATTTTATAGTTATCAATTGTCGGGTTTGTGCGCTCTTCAACCTGTGGTTAGACCAGGAGTAAAACGCCGGCGGAAAAACCCCCCAGCGCTCGTTTAAACAAGAAAATAATAATTGTCATGTAGCTGTATGGCTTTAGTCAGACAATGAGCACACGTTTGGGATAACAAACATTAGTTGCAAATATTCACAAGCATTCCATTGGCTCTGTGTCATATTAAGCCGTTTATCATAATTGTTATCGTAAAATACATTCCTAAGACTGTCAACGATCTGCATCTTAGTGTAAAACTGCTCAGAATATATCTTCGTGAGACTTCAACTAAACCGACATAAGAGAAGAAGAGCAAGATAAGAAAAATTCATTTACACTATACGTTCTACTTATAAACATGAACTTTAATTTAAAGTACATACATAGGTAGGTATATTGATCGAGTATTATATTTATAGTAACAATGTACAAGGAATATCTGGTATATATGTACACACTACGTAAATTTAACATAAAAAACAAGATGCACGTTCAAGAAGATAACTGTAAGAACTGAACTACACATATAGTTACATATCAATATAATTATACCTTACACAGAGTAATTTCGAGTTATAATTCAATATATTGTTTAATAATAAATATGTAACAAATGAATCTGCAGTTGATACAAGTTAACAAACAGGAAAATTCTGACTTAAACTCGGTGCTTGTGGATTTCATATAAACAAAAATCTTTGTTTACGTACACAAAAACACAATGTATTACATACGTTTTAATTTCCCATACACGCGAATCGAATACAAGATTGAATGTCAAACTCGGCTCATAGTTTAAAAATAAGGAAAATAAGTAAGAATAATGTCGAGACACGTTTGAAATGCGTGATCTTTGACCTACAGATTCCTGATAACGACTAATCAGAAGATGAGTGTTTTTAGTGCTTGTTTTAAATAACAAACTGGTGCTAGTCTTAATACAGAAGGAAGAATATATTTGAAAATTGGAGAATTATTCCATAGGTGAAGTTATCGATGGATATGAAATGCATGATAAGTTTAAAATGAAATGGCTGGCTTTGTTACTTTTTTCGTCATAAGCATAGTTACGAATGATCACAGGCTCTGCAATGCTCCATTGTACACTTGAATGTTATAAATAAAATTAAAACATATGAAAATCAAATTAAACACATACGTGCATAACTCCACAGTAGCGTAAACGGCAGTATACTAACTAAATAATACATTTTATTTCAATTTATTTTACCACTTTTTAATTCGTTTAGACTACTGTCGGCACTGAATAGTCGGCTTGCACTGAAGCGTTGAACTATAAAACATGTTGTATAAATTATTAAATGACGTTACTTGTCCGTCCACTTCGCCACACTGGATCTTAGAGGTCAACATCAACATACATATATTATGTATGTGTGCATAAAGGTATGTATTTGTCTCTATAGGTATGTAAGTAGCGTCCGCAAAAACTGTGCGGCCATAACCTGTTAAGAACTTTAGAACGATAAACAAGTATTACTATCTCACTTATGTACACAATGAACTTGGACAATGTGATACGTCTATTCTGATTAAAAATAACGTATTTATACAGTATTCGGTTAATAATATGTATATATTTTTTTTATTTGCGCAAACTTAAAAACATTCCAACCAATACAAAATTCCCAACGATAGCGAATATGTGATACATATACCTATTGTAAAAAAGAGTTATGTGACATTTTAATATCATTGTTAATTAAAGAAATATTATAAAGAGGCAATATTTGATTGTTTTTTTGTATTGAATAAACTTTGAAACTACTGTAATGATTTGAAAAATTCTTTCACCATTAGAATCCTACATTATCCCTGATGAACATAGGCGATCGAATGTTTTCTTAAAAGTTAGGGTACACTTCGATATAATGTAATCGAATGTGTGAAAAAAAAACGTTAAATCGCGGAATTCATTGACATAGGCCGCTAATCTGTTATATTTCGTTTATTGGAAATCCCGTAAGCAAATGTCTCAGGGAAATGTGAATGTTTTCTTAGAAACAATTATGTTTCAATTAAATCATGATACTTCGCATCCGTAACCCATCTCACGTTGGATTTTTGTTACGTAACGTAATATCACGCCTGTAATCCCCGAAGGGGTAGGCAGAAGAGTGTAGTACACCCCCACATTTCACCAGTTACGTTTAAGTCC
>DWUN01004726.1:0-10479 GCA_018249975.1 Passova gellias | reverse complement strand
AATTGAATGGTAGTTATGTACTACTGAAAAATATAATGCCCTGTTATTTTATGTCTATTATATTATACATTATTATAAACAGCATTTCTATTAGTTGCTTTCATACATTTGTGGTTTTCTTTCTTTATCTTTGTGAATATGTCGCAATAGATATTCCGTAATGGAATTGGAAGGGATTTACCTGTAATATCCGTCTCGGTCAGATCTAGCACTGTGCTGACGTTCAACACCCAGGCGATGCGGCAACGGCAACGTGGAGGAGCGACTACCTCCTCCTCCGGAGCACTGTGACGCCGGACCTTAGATACAATATGAATAAAATTTAATATAACCTTACTATGGAATATAATACAATCCACCTGTACCCAAAGAGATAGACAAGTTTGACAGATTTTGCCTTGCTGAAATCCTAATCCTGCCCAGCCAACATTGCATAAAATTCATCTAATTAGTAAGCAAAATAACATAATATGTTGACATTATCAAGTTTAGTTACTTCTAGTCGTTTCTATACGTGACTCTTTCAACGAAAGAATTACGTTTTATTTTTTCCTATTTTTCTGAAGACAGTTTTAAATTTGAAGTTTCAATGCTTAATTTAAATCCTTAAATACAAATATACGTACATCTGTTTGTTTATTACGTTACATAGTAAATATAATATAGAAAACTACCCGTTTCTGTTAGCCGTTTCGCTGGGCGTAAATAAAAAAATCAAATGTTTACATTTTTGTACTCCAAGTTCCTGTCTTTTAAATTATTGCACTTAAACTACCAATTCCTAGGAAATGTTATTTATAAATAGCTGCCTTCGTGCTTTGAGGACTTCAATAGCTTGTAGCTCAGCATTATTATCATGAAAAGTGAAAGTGCCTACGCTGTTCTTTAAAGTGCAGGTTATTTCCAAAATAAATTTTATCAAGAACGATTTACCTGTTTTAACGTGGTAAAGTAAGAGACAGACTAAAAAAAGGTCCTCTCATTTGTAATATTTGTATGATATTAGAATATAACGTCAAAACTTAGTCAAAATTATAGGCCTAACTGAGGAGATTTCTGGAGTAATTGAGCGGTGCGGGACGGGTGACTTGTGACGTAAAAGCTGTATAGCACATGTATAGGTGGGGAATGTGACGAAGAATTTACTCTTACGATATTTTTTCCGATCCTTTTTGTTATTTACAAAAGTGTGCCTAAATTAAATTGATATTATTAAAGGTCTTCGAATACTCATTTCCTCTCAGTCAAATTGGAATTAATATATTTACATGTTATCTCATCCTTAATATTTCGCCAAATTAATTTTATCATCAGTTCGACACCATAGTAAATATAGTACACGGTTATAGGGTTAAAGTAAAGGTTTTCTTTTAATTTTGAATTGTTCTTAGGTCAGATACTGGCTGACGGAGGTGTCAAGAGTCTCTGAAATCGGCGTGTATGCATGAAGAGAGTGATGAATGTAGACGGAGCGCGTCAGGTTTGCAAAGGACAGATATTTGGCACTCGGTACTTTCTGCCTACCCCTTTAGGGACCTGGCGTGATGGTATGTTGTTGTTGAATTGTTTCTCTGGTTCATTTTATTATAATAATTGGAGCGAACAATTTTTTTAGTTTGAGCCCTAATCGCAAGACTCTGGTTGCAAATTCCGGTGCGTCATTGTCTTGTGCGGCGTTGACGTCCAATTGAAGTGTCGCGACATTTGACGTATCGAAAATATACCCCTCCCGCACCGCCCCACTACCGCAGGGATCTACTGAGTTATTTGCTATACTATAATTATGTTATTTCGATGTAATCTAACGAAATATGGTAGCGTGGAAGAGAGTATTAGAAGTTAGTAAGACTTTTAAATTACGAGTATGTGTTTCTTCCTTTTTGATCAATTGTTTTTTCCAATTTCACCCATCAGTCATATCAGGTTGTTGGTATGCGGTTTGTTTTACGCTTTTATTTGCAGTTATTCGTGTTATGGGTTACATATTTAATTAAAAGTTTTATTTTTACTTGTAATCTATTTTAGTTAATTAATCAAATTCCCCTAGGCGTTATCTGTATGCTGAACATTCCACGGTTAGTATCTGAAAGGTTAAAAAATATTTTGGTTAAAACTGATGATTAGCGCAATAAGTACTTACGTCGCCTAGACGGATATGGGCTTCGTTGATTTGAAGGCGGCATATTGTCATTATATTCTAGAAAGAAAGGAAACAAGTATAGAGTATACATAAAATATTCGCATTATACCCACATTGCTCCGAAATTTCGATCTGTATTTTATATTGGACCTCGTTACTGAAAGATATCACAAAATGTATGGAAATAGTTTCATTCCTCAAACAATTCCATACGAATTAAGGAGTGCCGAGGTAGTTTACACATTTTAGAATTTTATTTATATGTATATTTTATATAAATCTGATTGTTTTACCAATATCAACATCACATGTAGGTATATTGATAGATATTTTTTAAAGAGAGAGTAAACCTCAGGAAGAAGGAAGAAAGAAATAGTTTCCAACTAAAATCAACATCAATCAAGCATGATATATAGTAGGCTACAACATATAACTATCTACGCAAAAGCAATTTTAGCTTACACAAATTTACTCGTAACCAATAACGTACGATGAAGCTACAAGATATAGGTAACTGTCAACTTTGCAAATGTATTTTTTAAATGAATCTGAATTTTTTTCGGATGCAATTTTTACATGAAGTATTTTTTTTATTTACCTAAATCTTCCATGCTCTGACTCAATAAAGCTTCGAACGTGTGCAGACTGTAGCTCTCAGCGTCCATACCTTTGGCGAGGGTATTTCGTAAGTGCATCTCGTATTCGAGGAGGAGGCGCGAGGTCGGCGACCCCGGCGCCGGCGTCGCGCTCGACTGAGAGGCCTGACGAGACAGGCAGGGCTTTTGCTGCAGAAATAGATTACATTAATTCATATTGGACAAGGCAATAAATTAACCTAGACAAATACTAAACATTTTAAATAATCCAGTATCGTTAGTCACTTTCGATATAACTCGCTTCCGGAGTGTGTTTAATACAAGATATCTGTATTTGCAATAACAAGAAAATAAAGAACATTTAGTACATATGTTTAGCAATAAAATAAGAAGTAAAAGCAAACAAGCAACTGAGTTTGACTACCTAAAATTCATATGAACTGTAAATGGTAGTTCAATCGATATTCAAATTAATTTCTGACCATACTGTTAATAATAATTTATTTAGTTTAATTCAAAACTTACATCGGCAGAACACAGGATGGCAATAAAACTAGAATATGTACATACTGATTTATATCTGTTTGCGTGAAAAAGTTAAAAACTTAAGAAATTGCCCAACCTATCTAATTTAAACCGTGTAAAGATGACACACTCCAGAAGAAAATACCCTATAAGATACGACAGTTAAAAGAGGACTATAGAATAGGCCTACAGAAAATTAAGAATTATGTACATCAAATTGACACTTGACATTTGGTACATTTATCTAAATTTATTATACATTATTAAAGACCTGGTGGCAGTTCAAATTTAGTTGTTTTGATTTTCGAACTTGTTCAGTTCCCACAGGAGTAACTTTCTGGAGTAACTTTAGACAATGACTTGTTAACAGGTGGTAGATCAAACAAATCCACATAAGTTACAGCAATTCAGTAAAGAATGCAAGCATCACTGTATGATATATTAACATTTCTTGAGCGCTTGATGAATAAAAATTATGAATTAGTCCATAATGAACATCCAAATTCAAAACACAATCACTCTCAATGAACAGCCACGAGGCGCTAAAAGTTGATGTTAAAATAAATTTATTATAAGAACTATCCATTACCAAACTAAAAATTGATTACAGCCCTAAAATGATTGAACATAAAATATTTTTAGTAAACAACAATTTAGGACAGCAAGGCAATTAAAAATTAAGTGTATTAAAATTTTATTATCTACACCAAATATATACATAGGTCGGATAAAGGCACATGGCGGAGTCAGTACTAATCTCCTAAGCTAAGATTTAATACATATATTTAAGCGGGGTTGTGTATGAAAAGATAAATATATGTAGCAGAAGCACGTCAGGTGTATAAAATTAGAAATATTTAACAATCAATGCTCTCAGCCTACCCCATTAGGGAGATAGCGTGACTGCGAGTAATTATAAATAAATATAACTACACTAATGCAAGGATATTAACTTATTTGTTACTCACAGGATGATGATGTTGACGAGGATCACGAGGATCGCGAGGATCGCGAGGATCACGAGGATCACGAGAATCACGAGGATCACGCGGATCACGTGGATCACGTGGATCACGAGGATCACGAAGGTCACGAGGGTCACGAGGATCGCGAGGATCGCGAAGATCGCGAAGGTCGCGGGGATCACGGAGGTCACGGGGGTCACGGAGATCGCGGGGATCACGAAGATCGCGTCGTTGGCAAGGCTCCTGGTCAGAATTCCCATTAGATGAAGAAGGTGTGGTGGCGTAACACTGGTTGTCGAACATCACGTTGTCAGACGGTGGAGACATGTCTCGCTCGCCGCCGCCGAGTTCTAGGTACAGACCACGTCCTGGGTAGCCACTAGGAGCAGCGCCCACACCCACGCCCCGCCTGTATAAACATCAGCTAGTTACTTTACTTTACATAATAAACCTATTGTTTGAGCTCTGATTAACATGAATACAAAGTATGGTGTCTCTTCTAAAAACCCTGCGTTACCATTTGAACGTCCTCCGAGCCGCGGCACAATAAAGTGATGTATATAAATGTATAGATATTTTTCTACCGTACAAGCCATTTCTGTGGCCTAAGAATGATAAAATCTTTAATCGGAAAATTTTGTAGGAGAACGAACTATCTGTTTCAACCCCCACGTCTGCATATTAATAAGCGAAAGAAAATTTTATAGGTTATATATCTATATCCCTATTTATATTATTACTAGCTGACCTGGCAAACGTTGTTATGCCGTATACATTATTTTTATTGCTGCTCCTCTCCTATTCATCTTAGCGTAATGTTATATAGCCTAGAGCCTTCCTCGATAAATGAGCTATCTAACACTGACAGAATTTTTCAAATCGGATCAATATTTCCTGAGATTAGCGCGTTCAAACAATCAAACAAACTCTGCAGCTTTATATTATTAGTATAGATACCACAGAAGATAGGCGTAGACAAAGTGTTCTTACCTTAGGAAGGCATTCAAAGGACTTTAGTTATAAGTAATCTAATTTGACTTAGGATATAAATGTAGACTTACTTAGTTGATATAACCATGAATTGACTTGCACTGTAGGTGGCTGTCTATTAGATAATCACTACATAGTATAAAACAAATTAGCTATCCGCTGTATGTCCCTATGTATGCTTAGATCTTTAAAACTACGCAACGGATTTTGATGCGGTTCTTAATGGATAGAGTGATTCAAAAGGAAGGTTTATATGTATAAAAACATCCATTATATAGGAGAGAAATACTGTTATTTTGAAGGTTCTAATGTGATGTCGTAAATAATTCAATTCTTTGCGGCGGGGGCGGGACGAAGTCGCGGACAAAAGCTAGTTATGATATAAATTCTCTCTTACAGGTAGACCCAGTCCTGCGGACGGTGTCGGTGCGTTTGCGTATCAAGATTCAACGGGAAATAGGTACGGGGGCACTTACGGATTAAAAGACGGCCAGGTCGTTGACGTGAAGGGCGACTATCCGCCTCCAGCGTTCGCGCCTCACAGCTTCCAGGATATAGAGGATTTCTTCCCTGAATATTTTAGAAATTTCGAATACCTGATCCAAGAGTAAGATTTTTGATGACGTGTACAAGCTGGTCCGCTTCCGGTGAAGGTCGATGTGGTGGTGATGCTTAATTGGCAGTTACTTGAGTATAATCACTGTAATTTATAAATTATTTATGTTATTTACCCAGCATTCATCTGTATATGTTTTGTAAGTAAATAAAACTCTCACTGACTCATCAGTGCAAGATGTCCGTGACTAAAAAAATTGGAAACAAATAATGCACCAAACGATCAAATTGTCAAGAGCATGATTATATACTGGAAGTTTTGGCGAATAAGATACCAGGTCGCGAGGTTGACTGGTTTATGCATTATGTACCTTTAAGAGAATTATTGTATAATTTATAGCTTAAGACTTCTGGGATCGTACACACAGCTACGACCTAAAAGAGGATATGAAAGATTGAAAAGATTTAATACGAGGTAACAATTACCACTGTGAGTGATGTTTACGGGGACTTTTATGAAATGCCGTTTTAATGTTGTGTATAATTCACGAATCATTGAAATCTTTGTCACTATCTTTATCTGTTACTAGCACTGTTTCGTTTCTTGCGCGCACATAACCTGCTTTCTGTTACACGCTCATGTGTTCTCTTATACATTTGTGATAGATTTTTGACTCCACTTTTGTGCTTTACAGGGCTTTTGGTTCAGATTCAACGAACCAAGATCTGGCGTTTACCGCTGCTCACAAAGCTTTCGACATAGCGAGCAACCAGGTTGGTTATATGCCCAATTTCGACTTCAGGTTCCCACCTTTCGGCGGCTTTCCCAATTACGTGGGGCAGATGCCATTTGATATGTCACAGAACAGCGCGTTTGCTGGCGCCGCAGCCGGGCCTGGGTACAGTCAACACATGGCCTCCATCAACCCCGAAAATCCAGTAAGTATACCAATATAAACATACAATCGATTCATTTACAGTAAACTTTACTAACTGACTGGATATATATTTGATATTTCAAAATTTACTTTTAAACCTATTAGTTGGTCATATGGTACAGAGAGATAATTTAAAAAAAATTGATGATCATCTTGGAGTGGTGGCTTTTTTGCAATTAAATTACATAGATGGCTATTACAATTATTGTTATTTTTTCATTCATATCTAAGATATTCACAAAATAACTTAACATTCCGTGTATCGGATATCGACACAACAGTTTGTTTAGCAATTCAGTATCACACGCCTTTGAGGAATATACATAAAGATGCACAGTAAACTTTACTCACATGCCGTGCGGTTTACGTCATATTCGTGTATAGCTCATGCGTGGCGTGACGGAGTACGATGAATATTAACACGATGTATACAAAACTGTGTAAGGTCAAACGAAGGCTCACTCAAACGCTAAACTCTTCCAGCAATCACCGAACGTCCAGGTGACTAAGACTTACGCTAATCCCGGCAATGGCGGATACTACAGCGTGTCCAGTTCTTCGTATGCTTCGTCGTCTAATGTCGACGGGAACGTGCAAAGTCAGAGAGGAGCTGAGACCAAGATCAACAACAACGGAGAGATCACCCATTACAAAGTTTCAAGCTAAACCAACGACGACGATAATGCAGCGCTGCTAATAAATTAAATCCTGAGTATTTAACTAACATTATTGTACTCTGTGTTACTTTTCAAATTATATAAATTTATACAGTACTTGATTGTGTTATAAAAGGGCTGTGATTTGTTATTTCTTAAGGCATAACGTTCTTGGTCAGTGTGGTGACAATAAAATTTGGCGCTGTTTGAAACAATATTTCGTTTTATTTTATTAAAAGATCCTGTTTTGCTTCTTAATATTTATATAAATGAAAATTATTTTGTAACAAAAAAGAAGGAAAGAAAATAATAATGTATTGCTTGATGCTTCTAGTCTCATAAGCAAAGTCAATTAAAAACATAATCGCAAATGAACGTTATTATTTAATGTAAATAAAACTCAGATCAGCCATTATTTCATATCTGCCCGTGTGTTCACTACAATCCTTATGTTCCGCTTGAAGGCCGATCAGATAGGATCTCTTACGTGTTTTTGTATCGCGTAGACTCATCATTTTACCATCGGATAAACCATACCTACTGTATTTTTAGTTAAACTTCGTCAATTTGCCGTCAATTTTAACTTTTTGCGTCGTACTTTCGTAGAACCAATTACTCCGTCGTTGTATACAGCCTCTACCATTTGAACCGCCGCTGAGTTCTCTGCATTTGCGGCAGTAAAACTCTTTAACACCATCGTCTGTGATTTTCCTATGGAACTTTTCTTGATTTCTATTATCTAGCCAGTCTCTTCTCGTGTTGAAATCGTTGAAACCCGCAACGCTATCATCGTTCCACCAGTTAACGTTGTTGAAAAATGTGGATGGCTGCCATTGTGATGGATTGTTGGCTATAGGATAAGTGTCATAGCCGTCCCGTAAATTCCTATTGACAAATATAGGATCTGTGAATATAGGTTTGTCTCGCATGTCTGGAGTTCTTATTAGTGTTGACTCTACTGATTTATATCCTTTTATAACAGGTACTTCATCGCTCTCATCTTTTTTCGTACTTGGTTCATATCCTATAGCATAGGTTAATGCGCCGCTGTCTCCTAAAATATTTATATTACTAATCAGCTTACGTTTGTACGTTTGTTAGCATTTCTTTAGAGTAAATTTATAATGCAATGATGTTTTATTTACGTTAAATTGGTTACACATTAAGAATATAGAGACCAAAGTTTAGGAAGAATATCTTAATGTTACGAACGCAATGTAGTGAGATTGTTAAATGCAAACAAACCATCAATACTGTGCAACCCCCTTCGGCTGTTATTTTTAAGTTTTGTAGAAACAACAATGGTGTGTTTCACTTCAACATCTTCATCCTCTTTTCTGGAATTGGATATCGACGAAGATGTTTCTTTATCCTCACCAAAATCTAATTTCGTGGACACCGATTGACCACTTTCAATTATAGCTGAAATTTGCAAGGAAAACTAACTTTTACCTTGTTTTAACTCATATTTCTAAAGTTAAACTAATTAAAACTCAACATACTGTTTACAAATAAAGATAGAGAATCAGAACAAAATCGAAGCAGAGAAAACCGGACAGAATAGTACAGTTTGTAGGGGTTAATTTATATTCGTGAACAAAATAACTTTGCAGAACAAGATAATCAATTACTGAATTGCAATTTTAGAACTAAATAAAAGCAACTTACCCCAAATAGCACAACAGATGGGCAATAGTCGCGTCATACTTGTGCCAAAACTAAGATGTCATAAAATGAACATCGCGTGTCTCCTGCATTTTATACAAACAAGACAAATTACTCTCAATGATGTCGCAGAGGAAGTCCAGCAATTATCCGAATTGTCCACGGTAAATCACATCGTGTGACACTTGATGATATTTTTTACTCTGAGACTTATTTTAGTTTTTATGTGTAAAATCGCCTGAATACTTAGATCACTCTATTTTAGTTCTGATGGTATTCGAAAAAAATAAATGGCGCAATTTCAGACATAAAACAACAGATATATCTGTAATCGTCTAAAAAGAAGTTTCAGGCAGAAGCCGTTAATAGTTGGAATTCATTTAAAACTGATTTCTGTACGACAATGTTTTCTTAAATAATACTCCAATATTGTTATAGTTTACAATAGCAGTAATAATTTTAGTAGCAGCAGTGATACAGGTCAACAAAGTCTGTTCAGTAAGACAATTTCAATAAGGCATTATATTATTATATTCTTAGGTACTATTTGCAAGATTTAATTCTCCTAAACGAAGATAGAATCAAGTTCTATTGTAAAATACGTTTTCTTTGAATACGTAGATTTTTTACGCATAGTTGTGATATATTAAAAATAAATTCTTTACAAGATGCATAAACAGGAAACAGCTATTTACATTGTGCATAAATAAATACTTAGATATTATCTCGAAACATAACAATAAATCTGCCAATTGATGTAAGACAAGCATATAAAGGAAATAAAAACAGTTATTACAACAATAGGTACATAATATAAAACAATGATGTTATCTTTCAATATCCTTATTCAGCATCTAACAGGATGGATGATGTTAAAGGTATTGTATTAGAATTAGATTAGAAAGAGCAATAGGTAATGAGTTTGCAATTCTGAAACAAGTAATTCATTATATTCGATTTGCTAAGCAATATTAGCACGTTGCTATCGTAAAACTTCAAACTAATAATAAACGTTATATTATATACATATGCTTTATATAAAACAACAACAGCAACAACAACATAAAAGCATAACATGCTGTATATAGCAATGTTTAATTAAACGGTCACAATTTATTCCTTTGCAAATTATACACCGCCATCTAGTACATCTTCTTCGTTTTACTTAAATTAGGAGTGGAAGACATGCCATAGGAGTCATACACCAATAAAATTATTTCTGCGTGTTGCCGCTAGGGGGCATGGAAACAAAAAATATTATGAACATATTTAAAGCGATAAATTTGTATATTTAAACACATACACGTACATGTTTTTATAAATTTATCATACTATAAAAAATGAATAATTTTTCGTATGCGCAAAAAAAAGGATCGCCCAACGTGGGGCTCGAACCCACGACCCTGAGATTAAGAGTCTCATGCTCTACCGACTGAGCTAGCCGGGCTA
>DWUN01004725.1:0-10482 GCA_018249975.1 Passova gellias | reverse complement strand
AGCGCGTTCAAACAATCAAACAAACTCTTCAGCTTTATATTATTAGTATAGATAACAGTATTTCTCTACTATATAATAGATCTTTTTATACATATAAACATTCCTCTTGAATCACTTTATCTATTTAAAAAAACCGCAACAAAATCAGTTGCGTAGTTTTAAAGATTTAAGCATACATAGGGACAGACGGCTGAAAGCGACTTTGTTTTATACTATGTAGTGATGATAGTGACGACAATATCCTAATCACATTTCATTTGAAAATGATTTGTGTAAAATTTAATTTGAATTTAGATTTATTTCGCGTACTTTTAAACGAAAACATAATTATTTCGTCTAGTATTCGATCTACAGCCAATGCGTACATTTTGTGGGCCAATCATGAATCGACCTGCAAGTCGCTTACAGGGTACAATCAAAATTTCGGATAAAATGCAAATTCACATTAATAAAATATACGCCCAGCATGTTGAGCAAATTACGAATCTCTTAAAGAGAATGTAAAGCACAGATGCGACCATTCGTTTATATTAAAACTCGATGTTATAAATGGCAACTATCCCAAAACCGATCAGAGATGGCGCCACAAGTCTTTTCAATCAAGCAATCGGAGATTCGCGAACGTTCCATGTATTGTATTGTAGCTCATAAGTTCAGAACAAAGGCATATCACTGACGAAGCCAAACTCCACAAAAGACGTCCTTTCATAATAGGCAGACAGAGAGTGAGAAAGAGTGAAGATAGACAGAGAAAGTGAGATTTTGCAATACAATATAGTCTCCGGACATTACTACCATACCGGATTTAAGATAGTGACAGGAATTTCGACCTAAATAGTATAAATGGGTAGTCTCCTATTCAAGTCTTTTGACTGGATGTAGAGATTTTTTTGGAAATAGAAGAGCCTAGAGATTCGTCTACCTTCATTCAGGAAGAAGTGATCGGAACTTAAATTAGAGACTGATCTGATTTTTGGTCTTCCTTAAAGTCCAGCCTTAAGTTAACATCAGTCATACTAATAATAATAGCCTGTAAGTGAATTTCAATTTAATAGAAACTTTTTTTTATCGTAGGTATTTTACAGTTGTCTACTCTATGACGCTCGTTTTCACTGGAACCGCAAAATGGTTAATTGCATTAATATTATAACAAACACAAATAAAGGACCGCCATCTTTTATTAAACGATGCCCAGATTTACAGTACATACATTGCATTTAAAATGTATGTGGTAATTGTCTGCATATACTTTTGTATGGTTTCAAAGAATTTACGGTTTCTTTTTGGAACACGACGATTGATATAATGTGTTAAGAGTATGTTCAGTGGCAATACTTTTATAAATGTATGCGAGTTGTCTAAGGACCAGCAAAAAGCGGTGGCTTCGATTCCCACCCCGACCAAGCATTGTAATGAGCCTATTTGTTTGTTTTGTGACTGGATGTGAAAAGGATATAAAAAGTAATATATAGTATATATGTTCATCGGCTGTCACCATAACGCAGGCATTTAAACGCCTAATTTGGAATCAGATAGGCTTGCGTAGAACTTTCCCAGAATATTATTATTATTTCCATTCCAAGTCATCTCCCTTTACACCAGCGCGCAACTGGAATACACCGCTAGTACTTTAACTACTGCGACAACATAACGTAAGAGTTAGCAAGTTTAAACACAGCCATAGACTCCAGAGCACCCGATAATAATTGTGTCACGTCTTGCAATTTGCGTGTATATTAGTTATGTGTGAATTCATGCATCCGCTCGGCTACATTTGACTAATTCCCTGTGTGCACCCGGCTTATATTCACAACTATAGAAGTAGCATGAATATTGAATGTACACACCCGTCTACGAAACTATAACTTTATGTAGCTATCTCCAATAAAGATAAGCGCTCACTAGACGAGGCATATATTTGGAAAAAAATTACAAACCTTCTAGGGACTTCCCTTACATGTGTATGTTAAACAATAGATTTAATGCGAGCCTTGCATAAATCCCGACCACGTGGTAGTTTCGGAATAAAAAGTAGCCTATATGTTGAACTATAACCTGCACAATTTTCCGGTGAAAGTTCCATTAATATTAGTTCAGCCGTTCCCGAGATTAGCCCGGACAATGAAAAAGACAGACATATCATAATGTAATGTTATATAAAATTTAATGTAACTTATGAAACTTTATATTTATGTATAAAAATTATACTTTATACGTATCCTAGATTTCGGTGTAATAATAACTCACATTATGACCTCACATCTTTGTCCTAAAAGAAGGAACCTATTTAAAGGCACAACATTATAAGTGTTGATAAAACTGGCTTATTAAATTTACGCTACGCTAACCATACTACAATAGGTTAGTATACCGGTAGTTGTTGCAATCGGTAACATGAAAAATTTCAAATAGCTACAGACATGGAACCATTGAGTGCGATAGGGTTTATTAAAATTGTCCTTTTGCAACGCAAGGCAAATGTATGCCTCGCGTCATTTTTGCAATTCCCTTTACCGTATTTCCATTGACAGTCTACAATGGTATGGTCACACACAGTTCTAAATACTTGAAATGTTATGCCTCGCGATTGTTATTCAATTGTTTATGCCTCGTGTTGTCTCCACCGGCCCGCACCCCGCCAGTTAGGTGCGAACCTCAATTAATATGTTAATTTAGTTTGCATAATTTTCGGTGCCAATGTCGACTGAGTTGTTTTAACCCTTTCACTGTGTAACGTGAAAGTGAATCTAGATCTGGTTGTACGGGTTCGAATCCGATCATGATAACATTCTTTTTTTAAATGTCAGGATACTTTCCAAGTTAATGAACCGTCGACTAGTTAAGTAAAAGTTACATTATTAATATATCAACTGTGAATAATATACTCACCGACAAAGATTTACAGATAATATATGCTTATTATTGTTTAACTCTCTGACGGGGGAGTCAAGAGACTCCGAAACCGGCGTGTATGTATGAGGAGAGCGATCAATGTAGACGAAGCACGTCAGATTTGCAAGGACAGTGATATTTGTCACTCACTGCTTTCTGCCTACCCCGTTAGTGACTTGACGTATTGTTCTGATTATTATTATATTATTGTTATAATAGACATTGTTATTTAATTTTACGCCACGTCTGTAAACTAATTTAATAATTCGTTAGGTAGTTAACTGACTTAGTATCTAATATAAGTTTCACCAATATTATTAATTTATTTCTTTGCAGTTCGAACTTTCAGTTTCAAAGGCGTCATGTGTCTACGTACACCACGCTCCAAGCTAACTTTGTCACCAACGTGAGTCAACTACGCATCATAATACTAATTTCAGTACAATTATTTGTGGTTGTACACACATAAACATCACTCATGCCGTTTTCTAAGAATGAAAAATAAAAAATAATATTTTATGTCAAGACACATTTAACAAAATGATCACGATGCATTTCCGAGAGGACATTGGGTTCTGTTCCGAAAAACATTAATGTTTGATGTTTGAACCGGATCTGGTTGTTTTTGTATTCGTGTTTGTGAGTCTGCTAGAAAATCACTGAGGTTATTCTGTTTGGTAAAAACATCACTTTCTATATATCTATTCATTTTCATTTAACATTACTGGAATGGAATCCGCATGATATAAATGTGTTTGAATCCCGAACAACTAATTGGAATTTTTTTGGGTTGTCATAAAAAAAAAACAAACGTCAAAGTGGAAGAAAGCTAGTTAGTAATTAGCCAAATGCTTAATATACACTATAAAATGGAATATATTCTTCGAAGATATTAATTTAATTCTCTCCGTAACATATTATTTACTAGCCTTTGGCTGCGACTTCGTCCGCGTGGAATAGAGACTTTGGGCAGTATTTAGAGTACTTCAAAATAAATTATAGCCTATATGTTGCCGAGGACTAATAGTTATATAACAAAAAACTGTTTCATCAAAATCCGTCCAGTAGTTAAAGCCAGACAACAGACAGACAGACAAAAATTTCAAAATGTTTTCTTTCGGCTTGTGTTACTTGTGTGAAGATCCCTTGGGATATTTTATTCAGTTTTTATTCAATGTATAGAATTGAACTCTTCTACAGTTTTATTATATGTATAGAAGATAGGAGATAATATATATAGACAGATTATTATCTAGTCCAATGATCCAGTGGGAAGTACACTGACAGTTGAACCAAAAGTACGGAGTTTGAGTCCCAAACATGACAATGATGACCGCGAATACTTGTTCTATGTTTCAGTAAAAGTTACTTAGTGTACAGTAAAAATTTAAATTATGTTATGTATTTTATCAGCTGCGTAATTACCATATCACAGGCTGTTTACTTTGAAGTCAGGTGTTTCTATGCGAAATTCTCCTAAAATATCATTCTTATTTTCGTAACCATACAGCCATATGTACCAACTAGCTTTTGCCAGCGACTTCGTTGGTGTGGAATAGTGACTGGGCAGCATTATAATTTCCTAAGATACTTTTATTGCTAATTTATGGCAATTGTTTTTTACACCTTCTACTCACATTATTGTAGTTTTAGTAAAGAACCTAATTTTTTCCTGTAAATAATATATTATTCAGCCTATAGGCTATATTGTTCAGTGATAATGTACCAGTGATCGTGGGAGAATTTTTGAAATCGGTTCAGTGGTTTTGGAGCCAATTCGTGACTTACATACACACATACAAATCTTTCCTCCTTATAACATTAAGTATGTAAGTATGTTTATACATTTAACCTCACATTAATTTACTTTCTTATCTGCGCAATTACACAGAAGTTGAGTATGTTCTCGTAATGTATACGCACCGTTTTCGACCATTAATTTCACAATTGTTGTGTAATTGGATCAAAAACGTAAACATTAACGGAAATTACGCTCTCTTATCGTTTCTACGATATACAGCGTGATGTTTATTCCGAGCTGTACAGCGCTTATGAAATTAATCCATACAAAATCTGATATGAATTTGTGAGTATCAAAATGGTGGGCTTATGGATTATTATGGATACAGTGCTCCAGTTGGGCATTCGATTCCTACCTAGTGCATATATTTGTGATATGAGCTAAATTATTTGTTATCTCTAATAATATGTTTTTAAGCTGTTAGGTTATGATACACAATCTGAAGTCAAATTGGGATTAAATGATTGTGTGCAGTACAATGCATTCAAGTTGTCTCAAGTTGTCTGTATTAAATTCTAACAAAACATTGACCGACAAACACACAGTTCACGAAAACATATAAGATTAATACTTACATACTAAAACTGTTAAAGCCAGCACATAGCCGACGTCACACACTTTTCTGTACTGCATTGTATTATCTGAAACAGACAAAATATTTTTTTGTTAATATTTAATTCTAATATAAACAGATGTGCGCGAAGAACACGGAAAATCTCTATAATACATACAACATCACGGCAGGTCCTTAACGGGGTAGGCAGAAGCACCGAGTGTCAGTGAAATTGTTCCAAATAAAAATATGGCTTACAACATGACTTAAATAGGTTGACGCATGGTTAGTCGTGAAGCTGAAACGTTACTACCCTAAAGCCTAAAATATTAAAATAATATTGGATTTTTTTTTACGTTGCAAGTGATGTTTCAGTCGAGTTGATCGGGAACGATAAATATGCCAGAAGCAACTTGTTACCGGGATTTACGTTCTTCAAAATACACTGTGCATATTAATGAGGTTTTATTAAGCAAATGAACCTTCTTCTATCAAAAAGCTCACCCGAAACTAAAATTTATAATATCGCCAAGATCTAATGTAACTGACTCCGGTCAGTATTCGGAGAAATGGCCGTTACTAGCAATTCGTGTTGTGCAATTCACGGGACCCAATCTGGAATATTATCGTTTAAAGGTTGTTGAACTTCGTCGTCAGATGTTAAATAAGTATGGTATGTGCCGCTTGTGACAGCGAAAGCAATTCCTTTGTGACTCAGTCATATCTGACCAAGGCAACACGACCACACTATTTGTACACACTAAATTCTAAGTAAATAAAAAATTAATTAATTAAAAGGGTTAAGTAAATATAAGATCCGTAGGTACGCTAAAAGCTTTGTAATACGAATTGGCTCCAACTTTAAGAACGGTAACATTTTTTGTAACTATCCTTTAATTTGTTTCGTTAACTTTTTATTTGTGTGTATTTTTGTATTTATGTGAAATAAAATCTTCAACAAATATACACATTTTTGACTTACCTCACGCAAATTTGTCTACACGGTAAATGAGATCGAATATAAACTAGTTGAGTTTTTAGCGAAGAGGTTTTTTTCATTTCTATGATATACAAGTTCGAATGTCTTATCCTAATGAATGAGTGTAGCGATATACAAATTGCGCGTCAAACAAATTGTGAGAAGTGGCAGGAGTGCTCAAGTGTACATACTTCAGATATTGACGTAAGATAAATGAAGACTTGAGATCTGATCTACCTGTACGATAAAATAGAAAGTTCCACCTGTCGCCTTTTGTTCTGGAATATTCATCAATTGTTTTATTAAGGAATGTAACACAAGGGGAATTGTAATAAATGTTTCGTTCATATGTTAGGTGTAATCGTGCGCTTTCCTGCTTGGTGAGAAACGTGGAAAATAAGTCATTACCTCCTGGCAACTATAACACCAAAATAAAAAAATACTACCGAATTAAAAATTACTTTAATAAAATGCATACTGTAGAAAAATCGTCCAAACGTCTTCTCATCGTCTCAAGTTGAATATTGTCATTATTATTATTGTTTATTGTATTGTCATATAATTACACAAGATTGTGTAACTATCGACATTCAAAGTAAATACTTAGTGTGATAAAACGTGTACCTGCTTACGCTAAAGATGAAGTAATTTACATATATCTACCGTTCATATTCTATTGTACCAACTAAATACGTACGATGAATAAAAGAATTATACTTACGTATGTATATAGACTTCTCATGCGAGTTAGCAAACTTCACTAAAGTTAGAAGACTTCAGTTAAGATTTCACTAACATGTTTCCAATCATCGTCATAGTAAATGATATTTAATCTTAAAACGTACACTGTTTTGTAAAATTGGAAATTTGTACGTGCCAAGATTCGTAGCTATACACCCAGAATAGAACATTCGAATCTAAACCACTAGGCTATTACAGCTTCGTACTGTTATATTTTACGTATAATCGTGCTGATTATCCAATATCTGGAAGCTTTTACTCATTTATTTTTAACGTTCACAGACCGTAGGGCACAATTATCAGCTTGATTGATGGCTGTGTAAACATTTTAAAAACAGAAGGAGCAATAAACAACTTTACCATTAATTTTACGAAGTACTTTGTAATAAGGGCTATAACAATGACTGATAAGGGATAAATATTACATTAAAGTATTCAGCACCAAGAAATGAATGTATAACAATACTAGCGATGTCCGCGACTTCGTACGTGTGGAATAGTGGTCAGCTTTTTAATTTTGTAAGAATACCTTTGTTACGGACCGCCAAGAGTACAAAATTATTTAAAATCTAATATCGCTATTAGAAAATAAGGGTTGGTGGTAGAGAGGTGATAATTTAGGGTTGTATGTATTTTTTAATGCAAATCATTAAAAAAATTGTCCAAAAAATTTAAAAAAATGTTTGAAGTGGACAACCCTTATCACTTAGGGCTATAAAACATAGTTTACATGCTGTTCTCAGATCGACTGATTATACATACAAAGTTTTATAGGAATCGGTCGAGCCGTTTCGGGGGAGTTTTGTTACAAACACTGTGACACGAAAATTTTGTATATCAGAGAAAGTATTAAAAATGCAGACTGACAACAAAATATACTTTCGAGGCGTGATAATTCAGAAGCTTTTCACAAGAGCTTTTCGCATCATAGAGTTCAGGCAGCCATGCCCCAAACAGAGCTGACTTTTTTATTAATTACCGACTCTTTGGGGAGAAGTATGAAAGAGGGAAATTAATTTTCGCCCTATAGCCGCTGATTGCGCGAAACGTTACGGCCAAGAAACTGTTATATTAATGAATTATTCATAAACAAAACGTAGCGGAAATGATTAGCCTGATATGCTATCTCGCTCGTGAAAAGGGAAAAATAATGGAAATCATATTCTTTTGTTACGCTCTATTTATCAAAGAATAAGTCACAAAAAAAGTCCGATAACACTATCGGATACAACGCGGTTCATGATACTGTTCTGTGTATACCAAATTACTTTGGTACTACAGCATCTAAAGAAAAAATTGTTTTAGTATGAACGAGTAGACATAAAGAGAGTGTAAATCAGAAAAGACCATTAATACCAGTGTTATTATTATTATTATTACCACCTGTCAGTTTGATCTCACTTCAACTCCAGTGACAGTAAAAACTGCCCATATTCTGGTTAAAAACTTAGGGTGATTACACACAATTTTAGACGAAATATTTCATCTGGATTGAGACCGAAAAGAGTTGCTTAAAAACCGTGGATTCTGTAAATGCTGATTTATTTCCGCATGCCCAAAAATCTATTCATTTCATATCAGATGCTATCAGTATAGACTACTGCTTTCACGTGTGGGATGGATGTGTTAAGTATCAATGTGAGGCTTTAGGAGTATTCTGACAGGGGCCTTATTGATGACGACGGGTTAGGAAGAGCTTAGTTTTATATACTCAGCTAACGGACCAACTGTTAGTTTATAAAAAGATTTAGAAAATAGGTCAGATACTGGCTGACGGGGGACTCAAGTATCCGAAACCGAAACCGGCTTGTATGCATGAAGAGAGTGATGAATGTAGACGAAGCGCGTCAGGTTTGCAAGGATAGAGCTATTTGGTACTCGGTGCTTTCTGCCTACCCCGTTCGGGACCTGGCGTGATGTTATGTATGTATAATTTATTCCAATGTTTTCAATATTCACTTTACACATCAATGCTAATGAAGATAATTGTTAAGTTAACGGTTACAAACACAATGACATCATACATGCATGCATGCACACATGCACATGCGAGCATTTCCTTTGCATTGCAGCAGCAGATGTGCATCTCGCATTACTGGGTGTAGTTCACTTTTTATACCGTACTTGTCGCCTAATAAGCGTGGCAATGATGGTATTGCAGCTGCTTTTCGGTCAAGGCTCCCATTTGTTTTCGTTTTTATTATGGAGCATCGTTTGGGTTAACGGTCAGTAACTTTTAGTTAGTTTTAGTACTTAACGTAACGAACTTAACGTAAAATCAATGACAAGTAACTCACTATCTTACAAATAGTAAATTACAAGTTTCTGGCAGTTATACTTTACAAATAGTAATGTACAAGTTTCTGCCAGTTACGAGTACAGCATACAATTTTGTAAAGTATTCCTTACAATTTGAATATTGAGTCACGTCTACGCTATCTGTATAGATTACGATACTTCTATTACTTGCAGTCAAACAACGTGACGTTGTAACTTTGTAACATTACAATTTTACAGAAGTAACTTAAACAACAATTTCGCAGTATTCGCATTGTAGACGAAAACCTAGTTTCGGTCACCGAGTTTGACCCTTTGCCCATTTGTCCATAAACCTGTAATAAGTGAGTATGCTCTTATATATAAGAAAACAATAATTTATGAATATAATTAATAAAGCCGTGTAAAAAAAATATAACCATTGGTCACTGTTTTCAATATAATTATTCATTTATTCATCTTTCTTAAAACTTGCTCCATTAAACAATTCCCGTGAATGAATTATACACTAACCAGTTAAATTGTTCGATTATCATAACATATACGTAAACGCAATGTACTCTAAAGCGTTAACACACTATCCGATCCGGAAACAATATTATATTCCTTCCATTCAGGTAACATTGTCAATGCCACCAACATTACCGACAACGGCGAGAATGACAACCTTTGCGAACCTAGGTGCCTATCCAGATTGTTAAACTGGGTTATGTATAAGTCGGATAAAATAGAATAGGATGTAATATCTTCTACTGCCACTAGGATGCAGAATATAACACAGAAAAATGGAATACAATAAATATAGCAACAGAAAATAAGCGCACATGAGACGAAATATAGTACAGCTAATTTAAACATACAAACATTAGTTTATGATGCAACATCACTATCACTACATAGTATAAAACAAAGTTGCTTTCCGCTGTCTGTCCCTATGTATGCTTAGTTCTTTAAAACTATGCAACCGAATTCGATGCGGTTTTTTTAATAGATAGAGTGATCCAAGAGGGAAGGTTTATATGTATAATAATACATTATATAGTAGAGAAATACTGTCATCATTACATAGTATAAAGCAAAATCGCTTTCTCTGTCTCTGTCTGTCTGTTATATCCCCTTGTTCCTTTAAATCTTTAAAACTACGCAACGGATTTTGATGCGGTTTTTAACAGATAGAGGGATTCAAGAGAAAGGTTTATATGTATAATATATAGTAGAGAAATACTGTTATAATTTATA
>DWUN01004724.1:0-10482 GCA_018249975.1 Passova gellias | reverse complement strand
GTACCCAACCCGGGATTTGAACCCAGGATCTCCCGATCGGCAGTCGCGCTAGCAACCGCACGACCAACGAGGCAGTCCAATTTTCATAGTTGTTATATTCCTATCGACCTTTTTATTAGTCCACCGCTGGACACCGATTTCGTCTCGTAGTGAGAGTGTCTTAGGCCTTAGTCTGCCACGTTGGCCTTGTGCGCTTTGGCAGACTTCACACACCTCAAAAACCATAATCTTTTGTTTCTTCACGATGTTTCACTTCAACGCTTTTGTTACATTACCACGATGTGTTAACACAATTATTTTTGTCTACAGGTTTGGAAAGCGCTCTGATGCCTACACAAACTGGGCCAAGGATCTCGAGGTAAGAACGGTAATTTATCTGTGACTTAAGAATCTATTAAATACCGTGATATTCAAATCAAAAAAATATTTATCAATATTAAGCTTGTGTTTTGTTATTTCATAGATACTATTGCCCTATAGTAAAACTACATATAATCCGTATGCTTACAGTATAGTCTTTGAGCACGCTATTGTTTATGTTTCTGTATACTATAACTTTGTGAAGCAAATATTATTAATACAAATACATATAGCGTATAACTTAGCGTAGCTTGGTTAACGTTTTCATAACTATCCCAGTTAAAAACTTTGATTCCCGCCTAATTTGCTTAACTCCGTTAAATACAAAATGGCTGCCGGTCCCTTTCGTAATACCAAACATAATTATCTTAAATTAATTATTTCTTTAATGACTGGCAACGAGGATGTTCATTCCGTGATGGTAATCAGAAAGCCGTGTCTTCATAGATAAATATTAAGTGTAACTATAGTTATTTATGTCCATAACTATGTTCCATAGACGAGCACGGGCTCAAGGAACAACTGACAGTACTGACCATAGACTAACTAGATGATTGGGAACGTAACTTTAAAAGACATAAAAAAACATTATGTGGAACTCAGAGGCATGCAGGATTAATCACGATTATGTCCTAAATAGTTAAAGCCAATGAGCTGACATTGATATTGAAGAAGATTAATCGATTGAAAAGTTTAGTTTAGTTGCAGCTGATATTAAACATTCGAATCACGTTCCAATCCCAGGGTTCGCTGTGTGTATATTTTGTATTATTATTTCGTATCGACTGAAGGTCGTTTGGTACCTCAGCAAAGTTAATTAAAACGTTTCAAGGATGGAAATATTTTGACATAATTATTCAATGTTCCACTTCGGCCAAAACGTATTACACGTTATTATCAAACCAAACACAACCTTCAGAGTCAGCGGATCTATTTAAAGTTGGCAGGACCAAATCTCCACTATCAACACGGGATAATCTCATTGGAAAGGCAATATGCTAAACACACAAAGACCCATATAAACACGGCGGTACTTTCATTGGTAACTGTTGTAAGGCTTTAATTGAAAAGTCCGGTGTCTGCTAGCCGTTATGGCGGCAGCTGTAAAATCAATCCGCTAATACTTGTAGTGCATTAACGGGTACAAAAACAACGCGATGCTCCGATGTTGGGGATTACATGGGTTAATTGTACCGATAGAGGTCGAACTTTGGCCAATCCACGTAACTTTTTTTAGTAATTTTGGGGAACGCTTCAAAAGGTATCGTGGGAAAGAGAGTTATGTGAAATTGTTACCAGCTAAAACAACCTCGGTGTCTTTGACTCTGGGATTTCCAAAAGAACGCACCGATGTCGTTAGAGCGTTTTGCCCTGTGTTGGATCGCCCCGCATGAGGCATATTATGTTCTGATCCCATACTTTCCGGAGCTCAGGATAGCATGCGGTCACATGCCGTCGTCCCTCCCCATCTAGTCGCCCGCGATCCTGAATGTCTCCCCTAGTTTACTTTAGTTCTAAGACAGAAGGCTATGATACTTGAAAGGCTATGGATGATTTCGTTATAGAAAGTAGTGGACTTCCTTAAGTAGGATTCGGTTGTAGGACTGAATGTGCCTGAGATTTCATTTTTTAACTTTGGCGTGTATTGTTTTGTCCAGACTTAAAGAATGTGACTTCTCTCAGAGAAATTTCACTGAACCATGTAGGCCAACGGCTATTGCCATATCCATTTAACAACGACTTTGATCGATCATCGGCTGGAAATATTAGTAATGGCTGTCCTAGACGAAGTAACGTATAACACAGCAGAAATAGTGCTGACGATGTTACGGTCATTGAACTCTCCAACGGCTATTGAATAGCAAATGGACGAAGCACAATACATTTCAGAAAAGGTCCCTTCATTGACTGGCGTAGTTCCATTAAATTTTCTCTTTTTAAATTCAGTAAAGGTCAGGTCACATGTCATTTCAATGTAAGGGGTACGCCACCAAGAGAAATTACCTTTGCTGTCAAAGTAAGAATTACGTGCGCGGATGACGTAAGCGAATTATGTTTTGGTACGCATTGTATTACGCATAACAAGTCTCAGCAGCTTCACGATTACTATCAAAAATATACAAGTGTACAAGTAGTTTCAATTTTTACTTATCGTGAGAAATTCACTTATTCATTAGGTAGGAATATTTTGTGTTTACTCAATTATATCAGGTTACCGTAACATTCTACATAACACTAAGGGACTTGAATTTTAACTAATTTCAACATTCACGCTTAGTTACATTTAGGTAAACTAGCTTACACTCAGGTATAATATAATTTCCGTTTGAGTATTCACGTTCAGTATCAGAATATTCTAAATAATTTAATTTTCATTTTCGTTATGAACTAAACTGAAAGCGAAATTGATTACCAGTAAACATATCTACTATGCTATAGGAAATTAGAAAATCTTAAGCAATATTTACGTAATAATATGAACATTGTAAATAGACAATTTTCCTTCCGAACCCTCGTTATGAGTATTAAAAAGATAATGTTTATTTCCAGTATAATCACTATAATCAGATAAAACTTCCTTTGAATAATTAACGTAATAAAACGGTTCGAAACGTTAATAATTTAAGCTTTGGATACATTTTTCTTGGTAGCCTAATATTGTTCTTTGAAGTGTTATTATCATCAAAGATTTGAGTTTGAAAGCACAAATTCAGTAGGTACATGCAGATGGCCCCTCGTTAATAAACTTAATTATAAATTATCCGAAACATTGTCACTAAACACTTTGCGGATGATAAACATTTTAATGAAATAATAAAGGGGACAAGCAAGATAATTCGATAATTTTAATTATAATTACAGTACAAACGAGTACTCGAAGTGTTGTCAGCAACATTTTCTTAATTATCACGAAGGTTTAAATAAAAAAGATACAAATTTAGTAAGCTTAATTAAAATGTAACAATGAAATTACATCAACATGACTTACATATTTACAATGAAAAAAAATATTCATAATTTATTATAGTTTGTTATAGTCTACTTAAATGTTTAGTCTTTGTTTATAGTAATAATACCATCACGCCAGGTCCGTAAATGGTAGGGAGAAAGCAACTAAGCATTACTGACAATGTGTACCTATACAAAGTTGGTTACAGTTTTAAATTCAATTTTTTTCAAATCTATTTCTCTTCAATTGCTTTGAAAGGTATATTATACATACACTTAATGACGTCATAAATGTATATAATTATCGTTCATCCTGTTCGTTAAACTTATCCAGGATACTTATCAGAGCGAAGAACCGTCCACAATGCATTTCTACTTCTTATCGGTTTACCTACTTTGCGTGACCATAATCGTAACTGAAACTCGTATACAACTTTGAGACCTAATTAATTAGACACATAACATGCGAAACAGTTAGTTATTAAGCGGGATAGTGATCATTAATTGTAACACGAACAATCCACTTACAAATATTAGAGGAAAATCAATATAAATATATACCACCCTATTCATTCGTGATAGAGCCTTATTGCTCTCGGCTATTGTGTCTGAAGTTTGGACATTATTGTTAACTAAACTATTAAGTTAGTTCGATCGTGTTTTGTTGAGGATCCTTGTTTGTTCGTATTATTATTATTAGGGTTTTATGTTTTTATATCCTATGTACATTGAATCATTTTAAGTCTCGTGTGAGAGGAAATGATTTTTTTGTCAAATACTAAACGGCACAGCCTTTCGGTACTATAGTGAATAGTGGCAAACATAATTTATACTTATATGGATAATTGTACACTGACACAGAGCTGTTTATGTTCATTACACAAAAAAAATGTCTTGTTTGGGAATCGAACCCACTACCCCCGGGGTCATGGCTCAAATTCAGCGACTGAATCACTTTGCTAGACCATCGCAATATAATATCTTGTATGGTATTCAACGGATTTTTGCCATGTATCTGCGCATTTCCATAAACGGTTATTAGATTTCTCTTCTATGATCTTCTATGCTATCTTTATTTAGAAGGAATGAAGAATAGAGAAATATGAAATCAAATATATAAATAAGAAATGCGATGTATGGTTTAAATTTCAATAACGCAACCATATTGAATCGTTTGCATTTTCATCATTGTGGATAGTAAGATCTCTACGGAGCCGTAAAAGGCCACAATATGAAATTTTATCGAACGATATTCAAGTGTATTGCACAGCGATATACTCTTAATGCGTTCGTTCATAGCGCCTAGGATTTGCCGGTGTCATAATAGGTTTATCTAAAGGCGTGCGCGCTACTATTCGTTCTCGAGTCACTTTCGTTAAGTCACATTTGGTGATTATTAAAGTTTAATTGTAGACAATCGCATCTTTTAATTTACATCTTTTAAATCTTTTTTCGCACAGTTTTGTTATAAATAAATCAAATAATTATTCTGGCAAGAAGCAATCGTGATGTTGAGCGACTTTGTTTAAAATTGCAAAAAATATATTTCTATCAAAAGGTGTTAGAATGAAACCTTATCGATACTGTACTCTGCAATTTAACAAAAAAATAGGGAGTATTGGGAACTTTTGATTAGCTACTAATTTTTGTTTATGATTACTAATTTAGTAATTCTCTAAAATCTTTAAGAGCAAATTATGTTTAAATCCATAAATTGTAATATTAAATTAGCAAGTCGAATAGATGAAAAACAACGCGTAGTTCTTTCAGGAGTTTATAAAATGTTTCGAAAGTGAGCTCGGTAGTAGGAGATTCATTTCCATGCATCATTGAATAATCAACTTCACTAACAGCATTAATAGCCAATTATCTTGATGTGTCGGTGTTATTAAATACGAAGCGATTTATGCAATTTAAACAATTTATAATACGCTTATAGATTTAATATTCATTTAAAAATGAAAAATATATTAATTTAAACAAGTTTAGGTATTTTACAGTTAATTGTTGTTAATTACTTACATTAGTACTGTGGTACGAGCATAATATAACACTAATCTAACACTAATTAATCTAGGGATTGGATCCCATTACCATATATTTTAAAAACATCAACAACAACACATCACGCCAGGTCCCTAACGGGGTAGGCAGAAAGCACCGAGCGCCAAATATCTCTGCCCTTGCAAACATGACGTGCTTCGTCTACATTCATCACTCTCTTCATGCGTACACGCCGGTTTCGGCGACTCTTGACTCCCCGTCAGCCAGTGTCTGACCTACTTGGTCGTAATTAACTTATACGCTTTAAATTATGATTTTGTGTTTAATATAATTGACATGTATATTGCGTGTTAAGTCAACATTCATTAACCTACAATCGATATGCTATTTAATGATGATAATTAATATTTTGGCGAATTAACCCAACTGACGCCTCAATAGAAACTTATTTATGTACATGCAGTATAACGTTTTGTGTTTGACTTCCAGAAGCCGGATATACCCGCGTGGTTGGCGTACGCCAGAAGGAGATGAAGCCGCTCATCATCTGCCCCCCGATCTGCATTTTCACCAAACCATTAATACACTCGAGGCTACTGTTGTAGATGAATTACCTACTAACCTTAATCGAGTTAGGTCTAACATGTTTAGGTGTTTATAATGTAATCCTTAGAATAGGAAACTCCGACTTTGACCGTGAATTCCGATAGTAACATTTCATAGGGGCGTTAGAATTCGTGACGGTTTCGAGAATTCAATTGAGGCTTTTAGAATTTTGATCTTCCTGTAATTGACATTTCGCACAACCGATATCAACATTGAAACATATTGTTTTGCTTTAATTGTATGCCAATTTTCTACATCGTAACTGTAGTGTTTTCTTCTTAGTGGGTTCCCAATTGCTTTTCACCTCTAAATATTTGCATAAACACGTAACGAAGTATGGATTATTACCAATAAAGATCAAATATCATTGTAATGTTATGAATAAATACAAGCAATTGAGAAAAATAATAATAATCTGTTGTTTCTATAATTTCCCTGCCTTTAAACTAAGGATATCCGAAGTGTTGAAGAAAAGAAGAGATGTAAAGTTTTGTAGCTTTGGTAATAATGTTTCTAACATATTAAAATTTCTTTTAAATTTTCTATTAATATGTACAAAAAAATATAGCGGAAAGAAAAATAAATATTGTATGTCATATATTAGGACTTTATATGTATTTCACTAGCTTTTGCCCGCGACTTCGTCCACGTGGAATAGTCACTTTGGGCAGGATTTAAAATATTTCAAAATCAACTGCATCCTATATGTTGCCGAAGACAAATAGCTATATAAAAAAAAGTTTCAACAAAATCCCTCCAGTAGTTTTTGCGCGAAAGCCGGACAACAGACAGACAGATAAAAATTACAAAATGATTTTTTTGGCTTGTGTTACTTGCATGAAGACCCCTAGGGGTATTCTTTTAGTCTTTATTCAATGTACAGAATTGCACTCTTCTACAGTTCTATTATGTATAGATAGATAAAGTGACAATAAACCTTGTTGTACTTGTGTACCTAATCAAAACCTTGATCATTCATACTTATGTAAGGCCCTTTGTGTTAGCAAAAACAAATTCAATCTTCGCAACCCTTGATGTTATATGTGGATTTATTTAATTAATACAGAGAGGTACAGTCAAGTAGAAATAAAACCAAATAATATTGTGTATGATTTATACATCCTATTCATTTATAATTGTGTCAGTACATCGAGTTAATATTAAATACGTGATCAGCTTAATCGATAAGCGCGAACATTGATTCAGATTTTAAAACTAATTACCGATCAATACTATAATACTGACCGTTGAAAGTTTTTACATTTTCAAATTGACAAGAATCCTTCGCACAAGCACCTAGTTTTATACAACCTTAATTTTACAAATATTTTAAGGTAAAACATTCTTACGTCATATTTTAAATCTATTATAAAATTTAGAAAAATCGAAGCGTTTAAATTACTTCCGCTGTATCTCGGCTTATTGGTGAATGTATAAAGAACAGATGATAGTACAACAGAAGGCCTCGCTAAACAATAAATCAAGTGAATGTTACTTCACGAGAATCCGTTGCTGTTGCATGTTTTAAAACTGGAAAGAAACCTTGAATATTCTATTAACATATAACATAATAATTCATTGACAGAATAAACGCTGAACTCCTTACAATTGTAATATTGAATTTTAATCATCTGATGTTTACAAATTCGACCTCGAAACGTAAGCGTAAACTAGCGGAAGCGAATCATAGTACAAAAGTAAAAAATTTCAAATACAAAATAGTCTCGAAAAAACCCTTAGTACAGGTGCACGTATAGAAATTGATATAAATAAAATAAGATGTAATTATTGCCTAAAATTCAATTCATCTAAGAAGAAGAAGGTATGACAAGAGAGCCAATTAATAAACGGAATAGTTTTACCAAACAACATTAATGAAGAAGTAAAAAGCTACCTAAAAAGTTATACTTATGATACTACGTTCATTACGAATCAAAAAGTACAGAACTGCCCGTTGTATGGTTTTGTGCGAATCTTTTAAAATGGTAACTGAATACGTACTGAATGAGTATTAAGATACACATCATTATAGATAGGGTCATTAAACATCTACCGATGAAAAGGTCTACGGTCACTAAGTTACCTATGGATCGGAATTGTACCACGTGAAATAGACAGGGCTCGAAATGTAACTCAATAGATATTGAAAAGGGCAATAACATTAAATAAATAACAAATACAGTAGAAAAATAAGAATTAAAAAGCGCAAGAACTGATAAAGTTTATAAGAAACACAGAAGAGAAGATACAATTTGTAATGGACAATTCCGACCAAAAACGTAAAATCTAGGATAGCTACAGTTAGAAACTACGATTTACATACAATAGTTACAGAAGATAGAATAGACGGATGGAGATCTGGGGCATTATAGCATAATATGTTATACTAAATTCTACGTTTCATAACATATTACTACTAAGGGTAAACAACTACTAAGAAGACATAGGATTTAAGAAGATTCTAACAAAATTATTACTTTGGCACCTATTGGGCATCTATTTACAATTATAAGGTAAGTAGTATTTAGTAGTACTTAGAGAATAAATTTAGATCTACCCGAGAAATGACAATCATAAGACAGAATGTTTCATGAACATGGTAAATGATGGAATTCGAATTATCAAGATTACTGACGATCCAATGGTATTTCTAAATTCGAGTGCATTTATGATGAAATCCTTATAATTTCGTTTGCGTTTTAAAATTATGACAGTTAATAGTTTGCTTTTTTACTGATAGTATTCGATGATATTTTAGATGTACTACACTCAACATTTACTAGAGCTGGTTCCTATCTATCAAGCATCTAAGAGATTATTTTGGCAAGATTACTCAAGGAACACTAACTTCCTCGTACTACCTCAGGCATTGAGCATTACGGAGACAAACATATTTTCACAAATTTTGTCACAGCGCGTATCTTTATTCTTAATTCATTAAATTGTAATTTATCATCATTTAAATCGTATTTAGCCTAATTTTCTTATTTACAGCTCACTCACATTTATATACTTAAGTAACTTATAAAAACAATGTGTGCAATATAAATTTATTCCTCTAATCATAAATGTGCTTCAATGAAATATAGGCTAGGGTTTCAATTATTCACAATTTTTTCAAGTTCAGTACAGATTTTCAGTGTGAGATTGTATTACAAAAATATTTAGTGAAGTCTTTGTCTTAAACATTACATAACAATCAGGTTTATAAAGACCGATTAACATTTTGTGTTAAATTTGACACCACATTTAATCTGTTATGTACTTGTACCTTATCTTCTATTTTCGACAAATCAGTTTCAGAACCTTCCTTAAGAAGTTCCCAAATGTGATTTTTGTCCAATATTTCAAATCCACCTCTATTTTCAGGTGCAATATCGGATTTAACCGCAACATTTAAACTTTTGGATGTTTCTGAAATAGGTGTTGGCGGAATTTTGTGAATTTCTTTATTGATAGATTTTACTATTTTAGGAACTAACTTAGTTACCTTTGTTTTATTCATTTTGTTGTCAAAATGATTGGTTTTATTCTTCTCATTATGCTTTGATACGGTGTTGTTAGCGTTGATATAAGGTTTCTTGATTTGCGTAATAGGTTTCGGTTTCTTTGTTCTGTAGTGAATGGATTTTATGTTGCTTTTTGTGATTGCGGTAATAGTATGAGGTGCAATAGTTGCTTCTGCATGAGACGGTTGTGGAATAACCGTCTTTGTGGTGGGTGCAGTGCTGTTGTGAAAACTATCTTGTTTTGATGTAAAATTTTTAGCTTGTTGTGGTTGTACAATCTTTTGATTATCAATTACATTTCGTTTGTCCGTATTGAGAATTAGTACTGAGCTATTAGTATGTAGTTGATTTATAGTAGTAATAGCAGTGATATTTATGTTAAGCGTTTCATTCAACTTAGCTTTGTTTAAGGCTTTCGTTTTAATGAAGAATTTTTCTGGCTTGTCTCCGTAAGTCGCTTTTAATGTGCCTTTTCTCCTGGGCAAGACCTTTTTCTTTGACTCATCTTTCCTCAGGTAACCTTTGGATGTAGATATTTTTTGGAGAATAAGATCTCCGTTTGAATTCATTATAACAGGTTGAATATTATTATCTACTGTGTGGTTCTCACTGCTATTTGTGTAGGTTGCCGTAGGGACTACCATAGGGTCATTATATGATACAATGGCACCGATTGTTGTAATAATAGTATTATGATTGGTCACAATTTCCGCAGTGGTAGGTGGTTCATTAGGTAAAGATACGTTGGACGTTTGAATATTTTGGGTTGTAGTTATTTTGTGTTGTAGTTCCTCAGTTTTTTTGTATTCTTGAGTCGTGATTTTCATATGTTCTGTACTAGTTGATTCCGTGGAAGTTGTAGATTCAGATGTTACACTCTGTTCAGTAGTCTTGAGGTCGTGAAAGCTATTGTTGGTTTTTCTAAATTCGTAATCTCTGCTGCATATACGTCCGCATTCGCATATGTTGTCTATATTAGTTGTTGTTTTTAGACTAGCTATTTCGGTTTTACCAAACCACGTTATGAAATCGTCATCAGTTATTCCCCGAAGTA
>DWUN01004723.1:0-10483 GCA_018249975.1 Passova gellias | reverse complement strand
TGTGAAGTCATGAACGACCAATTATAAAAGTAAATGTGACTGTAGACCGAAAGTTACCGTCGTGCAACTCGTACCTATTCAAAACTTTTAATTTATAAATTCTTAAGGTTCGAAATGTAGTCAAACAACGAACTATCGACGACTGTTTAATTAAATACACAGATATAATAAATACTTTATCTATTTTTATACATAATAATTTTAAATTATGCTATTTTGCCGTGGTTTAATTTTTAATTATGAAAACAGTTGCTAAATTGTTTACACATGTCGCGCGGCAGAACGTGGCGAACTGAACTGAATATCCGGCTACAGAAAAAAAAAAACATGTATACATTTACCAAAGAAGCGAGCTAGCACGGACCTCGCATGCCCTAACTGTTGCTTCTCTGTTTATAACATTGTACAACAATTGCTGTGTAAATTTTATTTTTTATCTATCGTTTGTCGACTTCCGTAGAAACCATAGACGTAATATGCACTATAAACGACCTGGCACTCTACGGGTTTTTTTTTTGTATTACAAAAACATAGCATAGTAAAGTCGCTTTCACATCTAATCACTTGCTAAACGATATTGAGACTAACATCAGCGGCGGTGTGTGACGATGCCCTCGACGGCGTATTATTTCTATATTGTACTTAATCTATGATGGATATATAATAAAAGTTATGCATTGCTTATGTTACTCGGATGCCATTCTTGTGTGTGGAAAGTCGACTCTTGGCTGTTAAATCACCGGAATATTAAGATCACTGTCTATCATGTGCCGGACAAAATACGGTCGGTTACTTCAATATCGATAAGAGTCGAATTTCTGTATTCAATTTAATCACCCTATATATAGACCGCTTCGCACTAACGGATATAGCCGGCTTGTTTGTGTGTGTGCATGGCGCGCGGTCGATGGATGTGCCGCGGTGTGTGCAATATGTTATAATTAAGTATAGATTTTGGAAGAAATGATTGATGCGCAAACGTCGCACTGTTTCTTTTTCCTGTCTGTTCAAGCTAGGTCTGTCTAGGTAGCGAGCCGGCCGCCGCCCCGCCGCCGCCGCCGCGCCTCACGGTACTGACACCACACACACACACACACACGCCCGCCGCCTCGCACGCTTGCGGGCGACTCCACTCACTCGTAACCCCGCATACAACAGTTCCACTGTCGATGTTCTTATTCGAATCGATTCGAAATTAATATATTGTCGACTATTGGCTACAGTTAAGCGGTTGTCAGTAAATTATGCATAAAATTATATCTCGCTCTGATACGCTGTCTTGCTGGTTTGTTTTATCGACGTATCAAATAGCGTTTTCGAGCAAGCCACCAGTCGAACTTACAAACAAACAAACAAACAAGTAACCAAATTATGGCTGTGAAACAACAAAAAAAAAAAAGCGGTTGTCAGTGTTAACAATTTTGATCCTAAGTCCCGCCTCAGGCGTGCGCGAGCACTTCTCAAAACCGAAGTGAATTTACGTTACTCTTACTTCACAACCGTTGAAATTCAAAAATCCTTTTTTAGAACAATATGAAAATAGCGCGTTCACATTGTAACGTTGAAAATGAGTCGCGAAAATCTTACAAATGGACGTTGCAGAAAATGTTGGACTCGGAAAAGAGCGTTCAAATATCGATTGCTCAAATACTGACGTCGAAAAGCACATTATATTTCCACACACAATGACAATCCTACAGTCGACATGTTTCGCCACCGATCACACGCTAAACATACCCACATAATATAGACTATTGAAGGACAGCCTTCAGTATGCTATAGAACTTACTCTCACACACACACAATATGACATACTCTCCAATTTATACACGTAATCGTGAAGACATATTCACATATACCAGTACATCAAATGCCACACAACATATCCCTTACGCGTCGCGAACACTACAGATCCGATAACTATACATATTTATCCGTAATATATAAATACATCCTTATTATACTCGGTAACAACTTATTATACATTGTAACAAATTATCAACTCACATAACGTATTACAAAATTATTACTACTTTTATTACAAAATCATTACCCTTTTTACACACTGTAAAAAATTAAGTCAATTTTATACACCGTAACAATTTGAGTCAATTTTATACACTAACAATTTAAGTCAATTTTATACACCGCAAGAATTTAAGTCAATTTTATACACCGTAACAATTTGAGTCAATTTTATACACCGTAACAATTTGAGTCAATTTTATACACTGTAAAAATTTAAGTCAATTTTATACACCGTAACAATTTTAAGTCAATTTTATACACCGTAACAATTTTCATCAATTCACATATAATACAAATAGATTACAACGCATCCCTCTTCGTTATATATCAATACATCATTTTTATACACCATGACCTCCACTGTGTGTATGACCTTGTAATGAATAAAACAATTTGAATACAACGTAACAATTTCCTGTTTGACCAATGCGTAAATTACTGTTTTGTTGAATCAAAAATATTTTCATTCAATGCTTTGATTTGAATATTCTTTAATAAATACATCTCTTTATCGCTACCAACATAGAAATCACTCACTAGCGAAATATTACCGCAAATACGATCCTTGTCTTGATTTTCAACGTTGTACAGTTATAAAGACAACTTGTTTTACTACACGCACTGTCTACTACCAACGAAGTGTACGCAATTACATAAAGGTAATACATAGTTGAAACAGACAAAAAATATGATGACAAAGCTTTAAAAGAAATCATCCGTCAGCATGTTATACCACGTGGGTGAATACAAATATTCTTAATAGCGATTTAATTATATTTGTATTATTGATGAAACGCAATATTAACTGTAAAACTTTGGGCGTTTCAATCTAGTTCCGTAATATGAATCTATCGAAGCTAATCCATCTACGATCCCCTCCATTCGTCTCCTGTGAATATCCGTTCCCGTACACGTAACGGAGCCGACTATACAATGACTCTCGACAGCTACACAATGTGGGAACACTCGTGACACCTGGCTCATTCACGTCTGTGTTCTGTCCTGCAATTTGCTCACTACGTTCTAGCCGTTACGAAGACTCGCCGTCCGAAGTTGTTGAGGCTGAACAAGAGTTTAACAGAAATTTGTCGTTTCTCCAAGAAAAAAGAACATTTTAACAAGATGTCAAGAAGTCGTTTGAAATAAGGAATTTTGTGTGATTCTGTGTAAAGTTTCAGATAGTAATGAAGAAATTATTTTAATTTTTTTATTTGATACAATTATCGATAGTGTATTTTTATATAATAATAAGATACGATTAATTCGATAAGCAGAAAAGTTCAACTTATCTTTTCTGATATCCCGACAAGTCGCTGCTATCTGTTCTAGACCTCAAATTCTAATTACGTCATTTAAAACTCTCGAAACGTCGTCAAGGGCCACCATACAATTCATAACATCGCGATAATAAGTATGATCTAGTTCGGAGGCGAGTGTCGAAACAGTTATAATGTGTGTAGCAGCTCATGTGGGAGGAACGGCAGGACCGGGAGCGTGTTGGAAGCGGTCGGTGAATGTTGTTGTTGTGTGGCAGGCGAAGAGTCGCTCGGCCCGCGCTGGGCCGGCCTCATGCCGCCGCCGCCGCCGCCGCGCCGCGCCTCGCTGCTGCCGACCGATCCGCACTCGCCGATTGGACTCAAAAGCGAAGTGAGTATTGATCACATTAGTTTTCTACTTCTACCGGACACTTTGTCTGAACTTCAACGTCCTTTATATTTCTCCTTACCATGCGCACAACTCTTCCATGATTTTCATTCTATTTTCATACCTGTACCTTTTTCATATCAAATTGACACACAACCGTATACTTGTGTACGTATCGTAGTAAATACCATGAGTAGTTTACGGATTTTGGATTCAATCAATTGGACCGCACTGACCGGACTGGACTGGGTTCGCACGACGCCCAGGACATTAACGTAGACAAGAGCATCGACGAGAGACAAGAGCCGTTATGATAATGTGCAGGTAACGGACGAATCCAGCCAACATTCGCTCATGGACCACGCGGAGACTTCGTGCGGGCCAGACGGACCCGACAAGCAGCAGCAGACTCTCGACGATCTCAAGGTGATTGACCTACGTCTCAAGTCCGAAAGCATCGCGCGGGACTCTCAGGCGCAGGTGTGCCCCTAACCAAACTCCTCTTAGCATTAAACTATATACATTTGCTGAACCCGGTAAACGTATTCATATATTTTTATATAAAAATCTAAATTAATACTATTTATGCTACACGACCAGGTTAACTTCGTGAACGCATACGACTCCATCAAGCTGTCGCCGACCACTCCGACGCAGAGCGAATCACCCTCTCCCATCGGATTCACGTCGTTCACGCAACAAATCCAAGCGATCCAGAATCAGGTCCAAACTGATAAAATGGTCGAGTCGGTGACGGCCGCGATCTTCAACTCCGACGATAACGGAGGTCAAATGTACGGCGACACGCCCATTCTTCCGATGTCCTCCATGGATCCAATGCGACGGCTCATCTCCGCCAAGGCAAACATGGACTCCCTGGACGCCGAGATGAAGGTGCTCGATTCTGAACTCATGATGTCAAATGCGACGAGCATGCAAGCGACGGTGCTGCAGTCGACGACCGAGCAACGCCTTCTGGCATACAATCGCATGCAATCGAGCGGCAGTGAGAGTTTCCACCCGTTCCGGGCTATGACCAAGATGGAAGCCACGCAGATGGAGAGGCGGCTTGCGCAGAGTGCGCAGATGGAGGCGTTGGTGGAGGACGCGATGAAAGCGACAGCCGCGATGCTGCCCGCCGACGCTGCCAAACTGGATGAATTAGTGAACTCACGTATGGAGGAGCATTTGGCAGGAGCAACGTCTTCCCCGTCTACTGGGTCCCATTCGTCCGACGTGCTGCTCGGACCCAATTCGGGATCCGGGCCGCGACCCGGCGATCTCCTACAGCCAATGGGCAGCTCCGCATTGTCGCCCGATGTAATTCTCGATCCGCAGGTGACGCCCAGCCTATTGTGCGACACCGGACCACGCGTCGTGTTGCCCACGGGCTCGAGCCAAGACGAGCTCATGATGATGCCGGATATCCCCACATCGGTAAAAACTCCACCGGCTGCCGTCAAATCGATGATTCTAAACGCCGCCGCCGAGATCCTAACGTCGGACACGACCATGAACGCCCTGGTGACGTCGGCCATCAACACGGCCAACATCCTGACGACGGAGAGCGCGGGCGCGGCGCAGGCCATGGCCGCGGCGGACGCGCAGCCGCCGGCCGAGCCGCCCGCGGACACGCCGCTCGTGGCCATGTCGCAGGCCGTGTCGCAGGCCGTCACGCAGGCCGTGTCGCAGGCCGTCTCGCAGGCGGTGTCGCAGGCCGTGTCGCAGGAGATGACGGCGCCCGTGCAGGGGCTCACCGACATGAGCGACCAGGACCTCTTGTCCTACATCAACCCGAGCACCTTCGATCAGGGTGAGTACATGGACGTGTATTACTAGCGTGACGCCGAGGCCGGCATTCGAGTGATGGTAACATTTTAAGAGTGATTTAGGTTTACTTAAAGATCCTATTACATCCAGTCGCTTTAGGTAATACAGTATTATAGTCTAGTGTCATTTATTAACTATTCTTATATGAACTGCCGTCGCGAAGACGTTTTGGTTTAAACGACGTTGAAGTTAAAAATGTACGCTCGATACTTGTTTTTGCGTTTGACAATAATTCCAATCGATACGAATCGAGGCAGCTTTGGGAACGTTCGGAATGTTGGGAACCTGACGAGTTCAATCTGAATTTTTTCCAATTACATTGCGAGAAGCCGTGGACGAGTTCACGAAACGATTTTATTCATCTAGCCTGCTACTGTTAAATGCGTAGGATCGCGCCGGCCGCGAGCTCGGCGGACGAATTGGACGGATCCGTCCCAGGCGTCCGAGAGGTGCGCGAGTCTCGTCGTATGAGGAACTAAACTGTGTTTTGTCTCTTGCAGTGTAAAGACGGTCGGAGGCACGTTCCGCGACGGGCACGCGACCGTGTCGCATGCATTTCGTAGTGATCTAATGGGGCTCAAAGCAGTTTCTATGTGAATTTTTAATGGATGTTACTATATACTGTAGACGCTACATGTTATTATATATACTTATCGTAGGACGCTACAATCTCTATGAGTGCGAGAGGGCCGAACGGACTGTTGTTTTGTTTTCGTCGTGACTACTTTTTACTCGAGTTTACTATGAGAATGCGTTTTGGGAAGGTCAATTAAATAAACTTGTGAGTCAGTATTACAGGGCTTATAAAATTTATAATTGATATGTGCTGCGTATATCGGAGCGACAATTATACATCGTAACAGTAATTATACATCGTAACAGTAATTATACATTGTAACAGTAATGGGCGCTAATATATTTATGCGCAATCAACTGAATAACGTTAAAAATAATTACCTCATATTCACAAATGATCTCTTGTCTAATGTTTATTTTACATTGATATGTACATAAAAATCCGTAACAATATTTTAATTATACAACGAGCCGCCCCTTCGAGTGATGTTTCAATGAATTAATTTCATAATAAAATGCTTAAGTTACTCGTAAATATAACTATTCAATATACGCAGTGCTTATTAATATACAAATGTGTGTAATAAAAATGTGTGCGAGAAATTCGAAGATTTTTTTTATATGTGAAGTAGATATTTTCGTGTCAAACAATTTATTTTTGTATTTTATTTTGTAAATAGTTAAAGCAAATTAGATTTGTATTTATATTAACTCACGAAGCCGCGGCGGAGTGGTGCTGATCGTTTCTTTATTGGATTTATTTTAATACTGTCCTTAATACTAACGATACGAGCTACTGCACATCGTCTATAATATATTTGATGTGATCAGTTAATAAACAAAGGCAAGATATTCTCTCACTATAAATTATTCGGGCGTTCATAAAACCTACTCATATTTTGCCGGTCTTATGAAAGTAAGATATGAGAAATGTCAACATACAAAAAGTATAGGACACGGGGAGCCCATTTCGACGGATTTTCCAAAAGTGATTTAATTTTAACAGAATATTTTTACACAGTAAATTTGTATATGACATTTTGTAAATAACATTTATTATCGCTTTGGATATGGGTGTTATTATGTATAGACATAAATATATATAAATAATTGTCTGTTAAAAACGTCGTCGCATTGTCTGTCGTGTGCTTAATATCGAGGTTTAATTGACTAGAATATAGTAACGGAATTTAAATATGGACTTTTACGTTCTGCATAATTGAGAGCGGTAAATTTACATCGCGTGCATGAACACGGCGTCGTATGACGATGTCATTATACACACACATCGCTAATGGACGAACGGGATGATTGTGCTTGTGTTATACTCGGACTTGTAGTTTTTTAATTTTTTTTATATAACAGCCAGCGCGGCTTACTCTGTCTAGATTAAACTAGTGATCGCTTCGACGATAGCGAGCGACTGCCTGGCAGCGCGAGATGTTATTGTATTGTTTGCGAATGATGAATGATGAATGATGAATGAACGCTGTCTCAAATAACGAGTGAACGGCTTACATTTGCTATTTACTTTTTACGCATAAGGACAAAGTACTGATGTGATCACGGAGCAAAGATTATATATAGCTACACATATGGACATATTGCGAGTTCGTTTTTACATATATAAATAAGATAAAATCGAATGCGACATAATTAAATGTGCCATTTAATGAATGTAATCTTAGATGTATTTGTATTCGTGTAGGATGACATCGGCTTGTATTGACCGACGTTAGTGATGTGCATGGATATCGATGACATTACAATTTTGCCGAGTAACGATAAATATTTTTAACAAAAATTTTCTACCTACTTGTACTTTCTTACTGTAACTTTCGAAATGTGGTCCTAAAATCATTTTATTGTACAAAATAATTAAATACTGTATCGTCAAAATACAATAGTGTCATTTACAAGATTACATTTTTTCTATGATCTTTTTAAGTAAACCCACAAAAAATCTGATTACTGTTTAGATGGTTTTTCCCACTCTTGATATCGAGTGAACAAAAATTTTATATCTTTGTAAATTCATTGGATCCTGGGACCATGAAATCCTCACCACCTCTTGGCTGGTTATAATATTAGATCCATTTTGATACAATATAATGTTTTGTATTATTATAACATACATGTTTGTAAACACGTCTGGTTGAAATGGTCAATGAATGTGAAGAGGCTCTAATGAACGTGAGCATGTAGCACGTGATGGAGACCCACAGACCTGCCGGTGCATTGTATATATTATATTATTAAACATTTGTAAAATAAAGTAGAATTTATACCATGGTTATACAAGACGTCGTTTTACTTCTAATATCGAAGATAGCTTCCAACTGGCAGCTCTGAGCGCTAATATTTTGTGAACATTTTCCGAGGCCCGACACATTTACTCTTTTCTATATAAAATAACGTATTTATGGGGCCATTTAAAGGTCTTGTAATAGATTATCAAAATATATATAACGAAAGTATGAACTGTATTTACAAATGTTTGAACGTTACGAAGATTTTAAATAAAAAAGAACTTTATATGTTTGTAAAATGAATGTTATACGGAAAAATGTATTGTTGTTAAAAAAAAGTTATATAAACGAACCAAATGGTTATTTGTAACTCATATTATTGCGTAAAGAGTGTATTTTTCGAGGAGCCAAGTAGCTGCATCTTGCACAATACATTAAAAAAGTTTGGACGTTCTGTGGCGTAGCTGGTTCCATTTTTTATTGCAATTTTTTTTATGTTTTCCATATTCGTGTCAGCGTCACGCGGCAGGCGAAGCCGCGGCCTAAACACAGTTACGCCATCGAAACGTTAACGATTTTAGAGTCGCTTTTGACTCGACATGTTGATATATTTTTATACACGTAAAACAAAGTCAAAATGTTTAATCATTTTCTTAAATGAGTATCGATATCGCGAGTCAATGATACATCACATTTTGTAATAAACGGATGCCCGTTTCGCGGGTCTTCCATTTTGTTCGCGCGGTACAACATGCGTCCTGTGAAGTCCCCCGAGCCATGGCTCGGACTTGTCGAAATCTGTTCGGTTGGTGTGAATCTGATTGTACCGAGCAAATAGCGACGAGAGGGCCTGCCTCGCGCGGGGGAGTGCTCGTCATATTGAATTTGTTACATAGTTGCCCGACGTATTGACAATCTGGGCATTTATCGGTCGTGCCTTGGGACCGCCGGCGGCGCGGGGGGCCGCGGGGGCCGCGGGCGGCGGGGGCCGCGGGGGCCGCGGGCGGCGGGGGCCGGGTCGGCGCGTGGGGCAGCGTGGTCTAGTCGGTCTAATTCAATGCAACTTGCCGGAGTTCTGCGATGATCATCTATATGTTATTTGTTTTGATGTAATTAATTAAATGTTATGAAAAATTGCACTTTTTTTCTTTTTTCTATTCCCAAATTTGTACTCCAGGCGAATGGACCGCGCCTCCAATGGCCAGCCAACCCGACACCGGAACCGAAAGTCGCGGGTTCGATTCCCATCCGAGACAAATATTAGCGTCTACGCAACATTTAGTCCATTAGCTCTGTCCGTGTGGCTCTCGCACCACAGGATCTGCCCTATCTGGGATCGATTCCAGTCGAGACGATACAAGCATTGATTGAACATATTTTACGTTAACAAAGTTAACTAAGAGGTTAAGAACATCAGTTGGTTATATAGATGCAAATGGAGTCAGATATAGGTTTTACCAGAGCGGGGAACGCGGGGAAAGACGCGCTAGATGGCGTAGCTCGCTTACATTATCATTTTCAAAATAAAACGGCATCATAATGATAGATCACTTCATTTAATCAATAATCCTATTTATACAGACATACATAATATTTATATGTATACGAGCTCGACGTTCACCGTAGACTAATACGAACGAGCCTCAACAACACCCCGAGGTACTTGAGAAATAATTGCATAATAATTTTACATTACGAATAATTGATTTTAAATACATTATATTTACCATTAAATACCTAGATACGAACATATAGAGAATGTACAGAACAGCACGAACACGATGAGGAGGACGGCGACCCAGGCCGGCATCGTACCTGCAACAGCGCGGAGCTCGTTACTTGGGCGACCTCGGACACTGGATCGATCGTTAGTTAAACATTACGATTGACCGCATAGTCTCGTGGCAGAGACCGTTAAGCCGAAGGTTTCGGGCTTAATTCACATTTAGGCCAAATGTGTGCGTATGAGTTATATGTTCTGCGTTCGATTGTAATAAAAACATCGATACGAGTATTATTTAATACTAGCTGACCCGGCAAACGTTGTTCTGCCATATAAATTATAACAGTATTTCTCTTACTATATAATGGACGTTATTATACATACAAACCTTCCTCTTGAATTACTCTATTCATTAAAAAAAACCGCGTCAAAA
>DWUN01004722.1:0-10485 GCA_018249975.1 Passova gellias | reverse complement strand
GTCTTTAATTTATGCTCCTCCAGGTTTCCATATTGTAATGTTATGGATTTCATTTTGCAATAAAAATTGTCGTGATGCGTGAACTTTTACTTTGATACCTACAGATTTCTACGGAACCCTCGATGCGCAAGTCCGGCTTAATTATAGTTAATTTTAGTTTATCAGGAAACACGCCATTTTCGATACATACATTTATGATGTGACTTAAAATCGGATATGTACCTACATTCGAATATGTACTCGTATGTTTACCCGCGGCCCGGTTACCACAGTAAAGGGTCTGTCTAGTTTGAGATCCGACGGCTTCATGTAAGTGTTCCCGGTACCTATATGAGATCACATTAGCATAAGATTGTTCTCGGAGAAAGTCAGTTGTTCAGTATTAACGTGATATTTAAACTTGTCGTAGATTCAGAATCGAATTTTAATTGAACCTGTACACGAAAGTAAATTTGACTATTTCTGTTCATATTTTAGTTTAGAAATAATAAAAATGTAAATGGTTATATTTCAAAACTTCTTATTGCGATCAAGTAACTAATTTGAACAATTGATTGCGGGAGCAATAGTAATGCAATTATAAAAAACCCGTCGCGCAGCGCCGGCCCCCCGCCGGCCCCCCGCCGCGACCGACACGCGACATAACCTATAGTTTGGGAGACAATTCCACTGATGGACTCCGATTGGACTTTCATTTGTCAGATTCACTCAGGTAATACCTACACTTTGACACTAAACCTAAAAATACTCACTAGGAATAACCGCTTCAGGAAAACACGGAAAACTTCTACATGAAATTGACCAAAAAAGCTAGCTACAGGAATTGATCATAAGGATAGTCGTTTCGAGTAAATCGGTATGAGGTCCAGCGACGAGCCGCACGAAACACTCGCAACATTCGTAAAACAGTCGTCAACATTACAGAGAGACTGCAGTCAGCCGGGACGCGGCTATCCGCCGCGGCGGCGGTACAGCGGGGCGGCCTGCGGGCGCTGGGCGTGCTCCTGGACGGACGGTTCCCTCTGCGCACCGTCGCGGGCCTGGTCTCTACTCTCATTCTGCTGCTGCAGCTGGGCGTCGACCTAGACAACGCGTGATGTTCGATTAAAACCGAAACGTACACGTATTACAGTGAAGTGCGCGTACTGAGCTCTCCGCGTTGCTAACCTTATTATGCTACTCTACTTACCGGTATGAGTAAATTTGCGAGTCTGCTGCCAGGAACTTATACAGCATTAAAAATATAATAGTTTTATTTTAATTGTTGTATTGAAACAAACATCTAAAGTGCCGTCTTACCGATCGAATGTAGTGTATTTTCTTCAATTTTCCCTATAACCCACTGCTAATTAGGAGTAGTAGCATAATTACGTTGTATATATATTTAGAAATGTGTGGTGGTCCTCTTTCCGGTATCCGGTCATCGAGAAGTCGAGAAGTACATATTCGATACACAAACATTAGCCGCCGCCGAGTGTCGAGTGAAGGCTCTTGTCCCGAAAGCTGTCGGTTCGCTTACGTAACTCACTGCGAGCATTCATAGACGAGTTTAGGCCGTGAGTGACCCCATTCGCAGTTAATAATGACCTACTAAACAACCGTCCCTCATTGTAAATCGTTGCCTTCAAAGCGACAGTTGATCTTTTAAGCCGACGCTAATGGAAAACAGTAAAAGTTGTTCGTTAACTTTGTCCTTTGCGAGTCAACGGCTTAGCATATTTTGGACACATTTTATAAGACAACTTTGCATGGTTGGATTGTACTGATATTAATATAAAAAACGCAAGTCCCACTCGCCCACCCCCTCCTAAATGAACACTGTCCCTATCAATAATTACCTAATATTAAATTAACAGTAGGTTGATTAGGTTCCGCGGTTGCGCGAGGCTGGTGCTCTACGACAGATGACTCAACATTCAACTATTGTCATTGTATCATCTACGACAATTATAATTTAGTAGCTTTTGCCCGCGACTTCGTCCGCGTGGAATAGTGACTTTGGGCAGCATTTGGAGTATTTTAGAATAAATTATAGCCTACTTGTTGCCGAAGTCTAATAACTATACGAGTATAACAAAAAAAGTTTCACTAAAATCCGTCCAGTAGTTTTTGCGCCAAAGCCGGACAGACAGACAGACAGACAGACAAAATTTTAAAATCATTTTTTGTGGCTCGCGTTACCTATATGAAGACCCCTAGGCACATTGTTTTAGTTTTTATTCAATGTACAGAATTGAACTCTTCTACAGTTTTATTATTATGTAGATTTTAAAGGAAAAGGAAAGGTTTTCATAGTTAACATTCCACCGTCATGACTGAGTGTACGGTAACAAACTGTTACCAGGCCCGGCTTCATCTTTTGTTCGAGCTGCAGAGCAGAGGTTTCCGGCTCGGCTGCGACAGACCTAACGCCAACCAGTCTGTGGTATTAAATTGTGTATATGGATTTTTACAAGATTTGAGGATTATCATGTAACGATGTTATCCGTAACCGACTGTTTAACTGAGGCTTATATTACGCAAAAGTTGATTCAAGTGCAGCAGGGTAACCTTCTTTTTACGCGAAAGACGCTAGTGAATCTATCTATCTATGTCTGCCCCCTAAGTTTACTACGAAGAACAAGATACTTCTCGTACAATTCTAACAAATACAATTCCGATTTCAAGAAACACGTCGTTCGCGTCGACACGATGGGCGGCTCTCCGCTCTCCGCTCTCCGCTCTCCGCTCTCCGCCCGCCGCCCGCCGCCCGCACCGCTGCGCCAACAAAGGGATATGCGATGACTCGCCTCATCATCCTAATGCGCACGAGCTTCTGTTGCCACTACACTCTACGAGGCTCTAAAGACGTCGACGCCAGCGGGCGCGCAGTGTGCAGTGCCATCGTGATTGTGCCATCAACAACGCAACATTTATCAGGCGTATATATTACGTATAATGTATATAACTTCGCTCGTTTGGACTAGCCTCAATTTTTGACAGACATGCACTACTTAACGTTTTGTATTTAATGTAATAATCGTTATTACCTTTTTTATTGAAGGTTTTATTTATATTTATATTCAGTGGATTTAGTTAATTTATATTAGTTAATTTGCTTTACTTTCTATCGTTCAAGTTTATTAAGTTATTCTAGTTTGTTTGTTTGCGATCGTCCTTACTGGCAGTGGTAAATGGTAATACTCTAAACTACATTTGTAAGTAAATAAATAATATAAATAGTAACTCAATATTGGCCAATACGATACGGTGTACTATCGGGATTATTACAAGACTCGGGACTACCGGGGCCGCAATCCCGTCTCGAGTATGAACATCTACGGGTGGGTACACTTGCATAAACTAACATATAGGTGGCGCGGCTCCTTCTTCGAGGCCGCGACGTCCCCCGTAACGTAATACGTTGGCAGTTAGATCGGTCAGATGACGTATGGATCGATACGCGAGATGATCAAACGCTGAGACAGCGCAATTCTAATACGATTGGTATTATGGCACAATGAAGAGTGGACGACCTCTGCAACGGCCGGTATAATGATACGTCGTTGACAGAATTCATTATTGTCAAACCGTTTTACTTATAAAAAACTGTCAGTCCCATTCTTAATTGAGTCCCGAATGCCACTAATTCAGTTTATTTTACGCCCCATTGCCAATATTATCTCGGGCGGGAAGCGGGAAGGCGCCCGCCGCCGATCGCTTCAATAAGCGATCGATCTGGGCCTGAAGCTTCACTATATTTTCGTAATACACTATTTTTCTGGTGTATGGAGACCCGTTGGAGACTACGTGACTCATTTTCACAATTCGAGCGCCATGAAATAGTTGCTCCGTTTTAACAATTTCCTCGAGTATCTGCCTCCCGTAACTTGCAGCGGGAGTTATTAATCGAGCTTTCCGTTATATTATATTATACCGTCCAGTAGTGAAACCAATTTGGCTAGTAACATTATTTTAAGGCGATCGAAATCAAACATTCAACCCATCTTCAACACACTGCAGTCCGTACGGGAAAAACCCTTTCGGCGACATTCTAATACTCATTACGCTCACGGTAACAATGAATCCTATTCGTACTTTCTAAGCGCCCGCTCGTGATCGCCGCCCTCGTTTAGTATTTTCTTCCCATAAAAAATAAAAAAATTACAAAATACATTACAATAACTTTACAACCACCGGCTGCATGCATGGCACGTGCCAACGTTACCGGAAGCGCCACTTAGCGCGTGGCTCTCAAGCTTACTTTTGTAAATAACCGCACACGGACCAAAGGGAGCGTCGGGTGGTGCGAGCTGGGCGCTGGCGTCGCGGCTGTGCCGGGGCATTACAGCGAACTTCTTTAACAGGCTCTTACTCATCTCTGACCTCCATTCAAATGTAACTTGATGGAAAATAAGCCTATAAAGTCGAGAACGATAACATAAAGGGAATCGGGTCACGCCGATGATTAGTTTCTGAGCGACTCGATTGCGTGTTCGTCGCGTACGCGTACCTCACTGGCCCCCGTGGGCCCTCGTGGGCCGCCGCGGGCCGCTGTCCCAACTGACGCCACGCGAGTAATGATGCGGGAGAAACGCTTCGACCTATATATGCCGCTTAAGTTTAGTCGATCCATAGTTATTCATCATAGCCCTTCGGTTCCGGACTACCGGGTCGTGTTAATTGACCGCCGCCCTAATAAAAGCCTACAAGGGTCGCGCCGGACGCGCGCCGCGGGCCGTTATGTGTAATGAATTAATACGCTACGACCAAAAATGAGTTTCATATTAATACAGATATTGAAGCACGTTTTATTTATATTCGCTTCCTTGTTTACTTTTTGGACAATTCTAAAACTTGCAATTAATAACTGGAGCATGTTTAATCATCTGTGATTGTTTTCTCGCTCTACCGACCGCGTCTCCCGCTTGTGAAGCTGGATGTCCAGGCGGTGAACATGGACAATCCTTAAATTAGGAGGCAAATGCGACTATACATATGACTAAAACCGAAGTGTTTGTCTGTGATTTCAAAATAAATGTTTTCTCAAGTGTTTATAGTTATTTAGACGATAGTAAAACGCAAACAAGGTTTTTTAAACTTTCGTCTGTCTGTCTGTCCGTCTTTCTGTTTATCCGGGCTAATCTTAGAAACGGCTGAACCGATTTCAATGAAACTTTTATTGGAAGATAGAGATTTTATCCCGATATTCCCACGCGATCGGGATGACCGCGGAGAGGGGCCCGCGGGGCGCCGCTCGCTCGCGGAACACTATTGTACATCGTACAACATTTATTACAGTATTAGATATTACTACAAGTTCGAAAACTACTCTAAAGATCAATTTTGTACATTTCTGGATTAACTTCGTAATTCCCGTCGCGCGGCCGAGGCCTCCGCCCGCCGCCGCGGTAGCCTAGCATTTCGTTTGAAGTGCCGTTTAAAATCAAGGAATATTTCATACGGAAAAGTGCTTTGTGGAAAAGCAATTTTTATATGATAAACGAGTAAGAGTAAATCCGAACCCCGACGCGACCGCCGGGATATTGCAATAAGGACCGCCCCAATAACAACCCGCCGGCGAGGGCTCCTTCGACCCCAAACTTATTGTAAATATGACAATGTAACTCAAAACACAAGTTTATTTAGATGTACATGTACAAGTTTTACGTAAAAAACTCGGCAAATAAAAATCTCGCCGCCTCGTACGGAGTTGTATATTTATTCGGTGAATTCTTATTTTAACGTACACAAATATTGCTCATCGTTAAAGAGGGAAATGAAGTTGGAACACTTTTACGCGTCGATTATTTATTTATGAATACCGGTATCCCGAAAGTGAGGAATCTTTTACGAATGGACTTCAAATAGAATTTCTTATCAAAAGCGGCAAAGTACCGATTATAGAACGCATTAAACGCAATCCGGTAACTTCCACGAGCCGGCCGGCCCTCGCGCTCCGCGCCCGCACTACTCATGTAAATTACTCGCGTGTAATGATACTCTCTACAATATCACACGTCGAGGTGGCTGCGCACGTATTCTTCCACCTTATATAGGCCTCTTATATGTTCTTTACCGCTCTCGTTGCAGATCACCGCATTACATGTCGCACTCGCGAGCCTATCGCGAAGCGCATACGAACCGCCTGTAAATATACGATAGATTTTAAATAAAAAAAATACACCGCTAAAGGTGTTCAACGAAAATTTGTACCAAATAATGAATCCGTGTACCGTAACAATTCGCGACTTTAATAAATCTCAAGACCATCGCAGGACTGTCCGCCGACCCTAACCTCAAAAATAATTGAAACATAAATAAACGAGAGACAAATATTATTTCACAGGTGACAACGGCAGCTCCGCCCGCGTGCACCTCGGGCTCGGGCCGCCCGCCCGCCCCGCGGCAGCGAACGTCCGCGCAACCGACTTTGGCCATGATGCACTGGCGGCACTTACCGTAACATATATTAATTGGCCTAATATTACTAATATTACTAATGGCACCCCGCAGTTCTGGCAGGGATTGCTGCTGATAGTCTCATATTATCGACTAATATTAACTGTCATGATCGATTCTGTTCCAGGGCGCTAGCGGACGTCGGCGCCGCTCACGAAACCATTTCATTTTTATGGGCAAAGTTGTTTCGGACCAATGCAGTATGAACGTAGTTTATTTGAATTTCATTACATCGTTTTGCACCAATAATCTGGTAAGACTCAAATGCATGTCGAAGTAAGGAAAAGCTATGTTATTATACACCAGCAATGTATGCCGTAGTGCGATTTTCCGTCAATTTGTTGTCAATGTGAACGCAATATAAACAAAAGGGCCTATAAATATATCATCGGAAGATTAACGTAAACATGGTTGTAGATTAACACGGCTCCTTTTATTCGATAAGCTCCCGCTGCACGGGTCCAGCGTCCGAACAGTTCGAGTTGGGCACGATGCTGAAAACTCGACAACATAGCATAACAAATAGCATCGACAGTTGCAGTACAAATACCATTAAGGATTGTGTTTGTTTTAAACTTTTGGCTTTCTGTTGCACAGGAATATTCTCGCGTATTGAAAGGGTTTGAGACATTCATAAGATTGTGAAGAGCTCTGAGGATTGCAGGGTGGGTGTTTCTTCGCGACGGTGTCCTTCGCCTTATGGCGAGCGACATTCGACGTTCAGAACGCAAGTAACTTTGTACGGTCATATCTGGGCGCCAGGGTCGAACCCCGGCCACCGAGATCGAGGCGCCGAAATCTAATCCACGAAACTATCACCGGTTTAAATATTCGTATCAAACCAGCCTATATTTTAAGTTTTCAAAAAATATTTCAAAATCACATTTTACAGCTTGTTTTATTATTCCGTTAGCAGCGACACACAATACGAGTACGATGCAAATGAAAGATCCGAGCGCGAGGATCCGTTTTAAGGCGCGTCAAGTACAAGCGTGCGGTGTTGTTTGGACGAAATCGATTTCCGTGCTCTATCGGCGATCTAGCAGCCATCCGTTCCCTCGCCGCGCCCTCGAGCCGCCGCGACGTCTGCCGACTGCGCCTCGAACGAAACTCATAATATTACCGGCGACCTGTCACCTTGTAACGAGGCGCTACGCGCGGGCCCCGAGCGCGGCTTCGTGGGCCGCCGCTCTCTCGCCGGTCGGTCGCCCTCCTTCTCGAGCGGACGCGTCTTACGGGCATTGAATATCTTCTTGAATACATGCTGCGATCGACACGATACCGCGGTGTGCGTTGGCGTACTGCATTTTAAACCAAACCGTCATTATTATTATGAAATCCTAAGAGGGAGTAGAAAAGAGGATAATTGTTAATCGAGTACAAGACCCCTTAATCGTTCGCAATTACCAAAACCGTGATCGTTTCGTATGTAAGTTGGAAAATAAAAAAGAAGCTGCAGCGTCGCGGATCCCTCGGCCAGGACGAGTGCGAGCACGCGGCGGCGGCGCGGCGCCCTCCGACGGCAGCCCGCCGCCCCACAGCGAAACTACGAGTGTCATCGAATGTTTCTCGCGTGAACTTATATTTATATTGTTTATTTTTTTTAATTGGTTTCCTTAAGACATCTATAAAAAACAAAATTTTGAATACCGCATTACAAAACTATGATCTTTGTTATATGTAACACGCGTTTGCTTGTATGTTTGTATGTAACACGCGAGAGAGACGAACGTGTCCCGCGCCGGCTGCTGTAGCGACGAAAGCGCTGGCTCCAAATTTAAAATCCCATTTCAGAAACACCGCGTGCGATGTAGGCATCATTCGCGATATGACAGCGATAAAACTGTATACACAGACAAATTGTCACTAGGTCCTCGCGCAAATTTGAATAGGAATTGTTTGGAATATTGCATAAATAATTTGGGACTTTAACGAGGGGCGCGGGCCGGCCCAGAGATAGCGGTTATTGCGAAGTTCATCTGCTCATAAGTCAAACCGGCTCCGACATCATAATTATATGAATATTCGATGCGAGCGAGCTCACTAATACGAAGAGACCGATGAATAGACACATATTTGGATAAGATTATGAACGGTTTTATTGCACACTTATTTAGCGGCGTGCCAACGCCGTGGTTAACGGTGATGTACCCGCGAGGGGGCGCCGCCGCTGTGCTTCCATTCATAGTCGACTGGATCTTCGCGTTAATTGCCCAATTCGAATGTCATTACGATGCCCGGAGTATCTAGTGGAATACTAGGTTCGCTTATAACGTATCTCAAAATAGACTTTGAAATACATATGTGACACGTATGCAACATACACCGAGTGCACTTAGAGAACTTGTAATATTTACAAATGTACAACATGCGATCGCCCGCGACCCCCGGGAATACGACCGGGCGAACTATTTGGGCCAACGCGCAGCTAGCGACTCGCGAACCGCCCGCTGCCCGCTGCCCGCTGCCCGCTGCCCGCTGCCCGCTGCCCGCTGCCCGCTGCCCGCTGCCCGCTGCCCGCTGGCGGCTGCACTCGAACCACAGTAGTGTGGCTCGATAGTGAGTGACTGAGGAGCGCCGGGAGAAACAAACCCCTTATTCGCTACGTATCCAAATTACGATCATTATTTAATAATGATATGCATATAATGATTTATACTTACTACGACTTATGAATCCTTTAAAAATCACCTCGCACAGCTCGGCGATCTTGCAGCTGTGCGTGCTTAAGATACCAGAACGACAACTGCTCGTCCCATTACCCCGAGCCACACGTGCTGCGGTACGACGTGTCCGAGGCCCGGCGCAACCGAACGACACTTACTGCCTTCCATGTAACAATATGTATGTATTTGGATTTTCATTATGCTGCCAACGAATCACGGACAATTCAGTAAAACAAAAGTAAATTTGTCTCGACGATGGAGTGCCATTGAAAACGTGTTGAGAAAACGGATTCGATGGAGGGCCCCGTCGAGCTCTTCATAGTATAATACAAATGATCGTTCCCGACAACGACATTTTGTTTATTCATATAGTATGAACATTAAGACGAGGCACCGCCGCCGGCCGCGCTCGCCCGGAGCCCGGCGTCTTCTGATCGTATCGTATTGTGAATTTATCATGACGCTAGGTGCGACGGAGTGCACACAGAGCTCCGAATGACAAATATCTTCATCGATCTTTTCATGCAGGTTTCGAACAATTCTGACTCCTCCACGGTACCTACCTGTCAGTATTCTCCCCGGTCGGTGGCGATAGGTGAGTCTCGATCTCCGTCGCCACCTGCAGCCGTCGACGTGCCGTACACAATGGCACGTCTCGACGCAACTTATACTCGTAAACTGAACGATACGTAAAGTCCTCGATTGAGCCGCAAAAAGAACATTCTGTGCCTCGTTAGCCTCCCGCTTCTGTTCCGCTTTGTCAATACGAGTACCTTCGTGAATCCCGACCACTTTCTGTTCATAAAGTGTATGACGATACCCATTTATAAAAAAGTTCGAGCGAAGCGCAAGGCATAAGGCGAGGGCCGGCCAGCCGACCGCGACGCGTCTTCCCACTTTCCAAAGCGCTTACAAATATTCACACCGTAAACACGTCCACTTGTCCATGTCGACACTGAACGATAGTAGTATATCGTATTATGAAAATATGTTGATTTTAACCCTCCTCGATTCGTTCCCTAATTACGTAGGGTAGCGATGATTTTACCTTAATTTTTTCCGCTTACATTGCAGACGTAGGCTGAACCCTACGAGATTTATCAAACTATTATACTAAGTATTGTACACATTGAAAAGGTCTACAGAAAACTCCCCGATGGTCTATGTCTATCTCTTATGGATATCCCACAATAATATTTTTTGTCATTTACTTCTGACGACAAATAATGGCTAATTTTCGGAGCGATTTTAACCACTACAACATAAATCCTTATCCAATGAAATACCTTAAATACGTTGTTGATTTAATATAGATCAATATGGCCCTTTACAGCATATGATTGAAATGAATATTTTCGAAGATATTACAGATTTAAAA